>JACEIK010007549.1:0-57119 GCA_018107945.1 Datura stramonium | reverse complement strand
TGGTTAGTATAAATTCACATTTTAACTAAAAATCACATGAGAATGTACACATAACGATCGATAAACAAGACAAAATGAAGCATTTGAGTATCACTTGGGCTTGCAATTCTGCCCAAGATCACAACCCAGTTCGACAGCAAAAAGAAAGAAAAAAAGTAGATGCTCCTCGGGAAAGAACCGTGGTATAAAGAAAATCCTTGGACTTTAATTACTATTCTACTATTTACATGGGTGAACAAACAAAGGACTTGGGTCACAAAGGAATAAACAATTCAAGACAACGACCCCATTCTCATTATTAGCACACTAGTATACATCCAAGAATTCAACAATGTCATTCATTTTTTTTAAACATCACAAGCCCGGCAAGGGCAATCATCAACAAGATTAAAAATCGAGCCCGACAAAAGATCACAATTCGTCATCAAATAATATTTAAAAAACCAAAGCCCGACAAGGGCTATATCAACTCAACTCAAAATACAAACATTAGTGACCCCCCAACTAACACTNCCAGCTAAGAGAATACATTGTCTGCAATGTATGTATGCAAAATAAAGGGGTAAGAGACTCCCTGAACTGGTCAATCCTCATCCTCAGTGTCATTTCCCAAGCCCTTAAATAGATCATCAATTGGGCCTCTAACTATGGAAGGAGCAGCCATTGCGGCATCAAGAGCGCTCATGTCAGGAACTTCCATAGGTGTCTGACTTTTTCACTCCCGAACCTCGGTTCAGCGAGAGGTAATATTCCCCTCCACTACATCCACCCATTTGCATAATGTTGTAAGGCTCTCATACATTGATTTCAGCTCCTGTTTGACTGTTTGAGCAATGAGTGTAGGGAGACTCCTAGCCAACTTTGGGATTTGGCTCTCACGAGAGTTGGTCATTTCCATGAGTTTGTAGAGACCACTCGGTTGGAAGGATGTTGGGGGGATGCTCCCCTAAGAGGTGTGTCACCGAAGGTTTGGCCCATCGCTTCTTGGTGGGACAAATTCAAATCTGGGGCATGTGGTGACTGCTCCAACGCATGGGATATTGATCCCTCTACCAACCCAAAAGCTTGCAATATCTTCCTCTTAACTGCAGGTTCCTCGGCATCTCTTTTTTACTGTCTAAGGCGATCACTCCTAAGGAAGGAATAGAGGTCTTATCATGGAACAATGGCACTCCCGCTTGTAAACACAACTGGGAAATGAGGACAGCATATGGCAATGAGGTGCTGGCCTGTCTTGCCTTCTACTTCATTTGTTGGGCCACAATCTCCCCAAAGTTAATGGGGACTCTAGACATGATGCAGGCTATGAGAATTATTGTCTCCAAACTGACCCTCTACTCATTTTCGAAAGGGATGATGCAGCAACAGATGAAATCCAACCATAAATTGGCCTCGAACTTCATATCATGGCGAGAATTTTTGCCACCCATGGAGTCCCATAGCGGAGTGTCAACTGCAATGATGGGGGCTATCCAGGTGAATTGATTTTTCATGTCTGCAATCCTGGCCGTGTATTCTGTGCCAGGGTCAATTTCTTCTTCCCAGAACAAGTAATTTATCACTGCCGGAGTTATCTCTAGCTCCACCCCACGTACTATGACTAATGGGTGGCAGGGTACTTCATTGATTTTGCCTTTATGTTTCATAATATCCTTTCTAGCTTGGTAGGAAGCATAGAACTCTGGCACCAAGCTGGGGTAGTAGTCTGGGAGCGGATTTGCAAAAGAATGTCACTGCCTATCTGTGAACTGAGCGGTGATGTTAGGCAAGTCACCGCATAATCCCGCCAAATCAAACCTTGTTTCCACTGTTATTGACCAGCCCTTGCATATAGCATAGTGCCCTTTCATGTCGGTCACACAAAATATTATGGCCTCCCTAGAGTTGGCAGGTGTTGTGGGGGCCTTGGTCTTGCCTTTGCCTTTGTTGGTTGAGGAGGATGGGGCCTTTCCCTTTCGGTGTTCCTAGATGAAGATATTTTCTTCAAGCATGATGTTAGTGGCATCCATAACACATTGAAATGAAATAACTAATCATTAGACTAAAATTGAAATGAGAAGCAAAGATGCAAAATTATCTTTCAAAGGATTAGCAACACCGGTGGAGCACCGGTGAGCTGCCGGAAGGTATCTGCGTACTACCGCTGACCCGCCAATGATTAACAGTAAACTGGAAGAGTAGGCCATCCACCGGCGACAAAGTGGCGAGCTTCCGGTTCAGATCCGCGAACCGTCGATGTAACGCGGGATCGAATTAGTGGCCTGAAGCCATTATTAAATAGAACCGGCATTCCATCAGCGTTTCGCCAGAAGCAAATGGTGAATAACTGATAGTCATCGTCCCTAAAACGTTTCCTTGAGTGTCAATGGCACCACTTCACACATACTTACTCACATCATATCAAACATCAATCCTACACATGAAAAAAAAATTGAAATGATGATTTACCCTTAAGAATGGCGTCACCCAATTATCATAGGGCAAAGCATGAAATTTTAGTCCATTTGGGTTACTCAGACTTCACCCTCTTTAAGTCTACACAACAATCACAAAATTCCCACATCCATTTTAGCAATAAACCATTATTATCCCACAAACTTCATATAACATCACATATAGCATCAATTTATGGATCAAATTAGGGAAGGAACGGCAGTAACAAAAAAATATATATGTTATCACTACATAAATATGCTGCCAAAACACCATTGAAGAGAGAATAAAAGAGTCTAATAAACATTACCACTTGTGGAAAAAAAATAGTAGAGACTCACGTTGGAAGCTTGGAATACTCACAATGGAAAGTCTTGAACTTGTGTAGTAAACAAGAAGAATGTGAGTGTAGTGAGAAATGGTGGAGAGAGTGAGGGGTTCTATAGGTGAGTAGGTAGGAATGAGGTTGGTTGAGGAGGTGGAAGATTAATGGTGAGTTAATTGTGTGGGAAGTAGAAAAGAGGGAGTTGTGGGAATATGGAAAGGTGGGGTGTTTGGAAAGTGAAAAGTGGTGTGGGAAAGTGGTAAAAAAGAGGAAAAAAAAGAAACCTAGGGGAATATTTTGTTCAGACTAGGACGGCTCAAACAGTATTAGGGCCAAGTGGGTCAATTTTTGATTGATTTTTTGAAGTGGAACTAGCATCCTTACCGGTGATACACCTTTTAGTTCTTAAAATTATTCTCAGCTCACTGTTTTGCAACCGGCAACTCATTTGTGGTTCGCGACTCAGATCGGTGTTACGCCAGTGGGTCGCCGATTTGGCACCCATTGATCATGTATTCTAGGCTGCACCGGCAATCAAATGGCAGTACGCACTTTTCAATCGGCAGTCCGCCGGTTCGTCCGCCTGTCTAACATTTATGCTCCCGGGTTTCTGCTTGCCTGTGTCAAAGTGCGGCAGTTCGCGCATCTGGATCGGCGATTTGCCAGTCCTGTTCGTTGCCTGCCTTGTTTTTACGTTCTCTCCTTTCTTCTCACCTACAAAATCAAAAACAAACAAAGACATAAAAACAATCAAAATAAAACACTTGGGTTGCCTCCCAAAGAGTGTCTTAGTTAATGTCATGGCACGATGTATTTCGCCTTTAAAAATCTTTCTTCGAAGGATCATCCTCTGACTTAGTTCCTCGTTCTCCTCATGCAATACTCCAATCACTTTGCATTCATATGGACTTTCAGCTGATGGACACACCTTGAAGGTGACCTCTTCACTTTCAACCCAGAATATGAGCTCACCTCGCTCTACATCTACCAATTCTCGACTCGTGGAGAGCAATAGTCTCCCCAGAATGATTAGCACTTCTAAGTCCATTTCACAATCAAATCAAGACAAAATCAGTTGGTAGAATGAATTTATCCACCCTTACCAATACATCCTCTAGCACACCCACATGTTTCTTTATGGAGTGGTCAGCCATTAACAGCCTCATTGATGTGGGTTTAGTGTTCCCGAGCCTCGATTTCTTGAAAATGATAAGAGGCATTAGATTTATTCTTGCGCCAAGATCGTAAAGGGCTTTCTTAAACACACATAACTCGATAGTGCAAGGAACTGCAAATGCTTCTGGATCTTCCCGCTTTGGGGTGAGATTGCTCATCATGATTGCACTACAGTGATGTGTTGTCTCCCCGGTGCCAACATCTACCACCTTCTTCTTTTTCAACAGCTCCTTCATAAATTTGGCATATCCGGGCATTTGAATTAAGGCATCCACCAATGGTATATTAATGGATAATTTGTTGAACATGTCGATGAATTTGCTGAACTGAGCATCCTTCTTATTATTAGCCAACCTTTTTGGATAAGGGGGTGGAGCTCTTGGTTCAAGTTCCTCATCATTTTATTCCTTTATGTCTGCCTCTTTTTCATCAACATGTGAGGGAACTTCATCATCCTTTCCCTCACTTTCATCTTCACTCTTTTCACCACTACTTAGTATTTTTGGCACCTCATCAAATTTATTTTCCTCATTTGATTTAGGAGCAACAACCTCCTTAGGCTTCACTCTTGCATCTCCAACCAATTTACCGCTCCTAGTAACAATACCCATGCATTGACTATATTTCTTCGGGTTTGGCATTGTATCACTTGGGAGTGTTCCCTTCATTCGGGAATTCATTTGAGCAGACAAGTGGTTCATATGAGCTTCCAAATGCTTAATGGAGGCTGAATGGGAGCTTACTGTCTGGGCAAGTTTAGACACCTCTGCTTTTAATTCCTTGACCCCACTATCGATTGATTCCATTTCTTGAGGACTCTTGCTAACATCTCTTCAATTTTGAGTTACTTGCATCGCTCACACTTGGCTGATTTTGGGCATTCTCAGCTTTAGGAGGGGGAACATATGCATTTAAACTTTGGTGATAATGGTCTCCCTATCGATTTTTCTCTCTATTGCCCCATCTTTCATTTCTATCAGGCCATCCTTTTGCATTGCGGTTTCTCCGACCTTGATTTTCTTCCCTTAGGCACCAAGGACCTTGATTATCCCCTTGAAACTCGGGTCGAGAACACCCCATTATTTCCCATGTATTGGCATTCCTCCTCGTATCTCGATGGCGACGATTCTCCTTCAAAGTGCAAGGGACCTTGCATACCTACAACATTAACAACTTAGGCCCTGCCCCCATCACATGTTTGGTCATTAGTTCCAGCTGCATCATCATTTTAGCAAGATTTTCATCTCTCTCTTCATCTCTTTTCCGCAACTCAGCTTCCAATACACTAGAGCTAATGTCATGCGTCGAAACATTAGTCTCTCTCATGTGCCATGCCTGATTTGTTTTTATCATTTTGTCCAAGAGGGCCTTAGCTAATTCGTATGTTTGATCTATGATGGATCCTCCAGCTAAATTATTGGCAACAGACTTGTTAATAGAGTTTAGAACCCGATAAAACTTTGAAGGAGCACTCCATCTGGAAGACCATCGTTGGGGCAAAGAGAAACCTTCTTCTTGAACCTTAACCATGCTTCATGCAATTGTTCTCCTGGCTCTTGTCTAAAGTTCATGATATCATCCCTCAGTTTTAACATTTTAGATGGAGGGAAGAAATGATCCAAGAATGCTTCAGTTAATTCTTGTCATGATGTAATGCAACCTGGAGGGAGTTCTTCCAACCACATGGTCGCCTCTCCCATTAGGAAAATGGAAAGAGCCTTAATCTGATAGACTCTTGACTTATATTAGTTATGTTGAAAGGCTGGCAGATCTCTAAGAAATACCTTAAATGGAGATTTGCATCCTCACATGGTTTTCCCCCAAATAGCCCATTCATCTGTAGCAAATGTAGCATTGTACTTGTGACATGGAACACGACATTCCCTACCATAGTTGGTAGGTGAATGGCTCCTTCAACTTCAGGCATCACCAGATTATCTTCCTCATACTCCATATTACCCTCAACTGAGCCATCCCCTGCTTGTGAGTGATGACTCATATGACTTTACCCTAATAATAATAGCCAAATTAATGTCAACACCTATGATGCAAGACTAATTCAAATTACAAGACTAATTCAAATTAACAATCAACACAAGAGTATCAAGCGCTAGTCCATGCAACGGCGCCATTTTTGATAACGTCCAAAATATACTCTTTGTTACAAAAGAGTATAAACGGCTGTTGTATCAAAATAAATATCCCGATGGATGTCGGGGTCGAATCCCACAGAGACTAAAGAATGATATGCACGAATGTTGTTTGGGAAATTGAATTTAGTTTGCAACACTAAAAAATAACAAAGAAATAAATATTTTGGGGGAGATTGAAGTTAAAACTAAGGTATGAATGCTAATTCGGCTGATTAAGATAGAAAAAATAACCAAGGTTGTCTATAATAATGAAAAAGACTAGAGGTGTGGTGTAGATAATGTGCTAACTAAATATGGTTATGCTAGATCATCTCATAAGTTCAAATTTGTGTAAATAACCTTAGGAAGGTGGCCATTTGATGTTTTTCAACCTCATACATGCCTCTTGATAAAGTTCTTTCAAACCACTCGACACAATTAAATCAACTCAATCGGGTTTGGATTAACAATTTCACTAATTTCTAGCTAGTAGTTATTAATTAGGAGTGAGAATGTGATTTTGACTATTTCTAGCCCAATTCCACAACCTCACACCATGTACAACATTAAATTCTCTCACAATACTCAATTCTTCTCTTTCAAGTAAAAATCAAGTAAGAATAATTAGACCCACATATACAACCATAGATCTTCAATTGTAGATTGGAGAGCATTTAACAGATTTATACTAATTAAATAATATTGAGATAACTCTAGCGATACCCAATCTAATTAAGCATTCATCATCACACACCTCTAGTTAATGATTTAGCTACTCATAGTTAAGAAATTAAAAAAAACACATTTAACAATAAACTCATTGAATTCAATAATAGGAGTAGAAAAATCAACTTCAATAATAAGTCTTCAACAATGGTAGTACCTTTCTATAGAGGAAGAAGAAGAAAAAGAAAACAATCCTTTACAATTTTCACAAATAGAATTCTTACTTTCTTCTTCTACCAGGAGAATGTTCTCAAAAATCCAAAAGATAAGATCTGATAGGTACAAAGTGTTTCTCTCTAGAATATATCCAAAAGTAGGGTACTCTAACTCTCTTTTTTAATGTTGGACACATTTTCCCCTATTCAGGCGTTCTGGTACTTGCAAGAGTACCGGCGGTTCGCCGGTTGCATTTCGCGAACTGCCGGATGTCATTGGATGCTCATGCCGAAAGTTCCAGTGTCCTTCGGCATTTCCTTCAACAATTCACCGGTCTCCAATCGTGCTCTGCCAATTTTTTCTCTGTGATCCAGCACTCTCAGGCGTCGGTAGGCGATTCAACCAGTGAATCGTCAGTTGGTGTCTGCAATTTCCGGTTTCTTTAATTCCCCATGGTAGTGGTCTTCAGATTTTGGCCAGCGTTTCACCGGTCTTCTCCGGTGAAGCACCGATTTTCACCTGATTCCCTTCTTTTTGCTGCCTTTCTTTCTCTTTTTTACAAATCAGATATCTACACATAAAAAGGTAAAGAGGGCATAAAATCCATCTAAATGACTTGAAAACTAGACTAAAGCTCATGCTTAAGAGCCTAATGAGTTGGTAAATTACCAACTTAACAGTACACTAAGCCTAAACTCACAATCTCTTCCAAACACCGTAAGTGAGGATTTCTCTCTCAAGGCAAGACTAAGGTTCATCATCTCCATCTTCTGAATCTCTCTTGGGTCTTTAAGGCAAGTTAAGTAATCATTTAGCCCAGGTATGTAGGGTCATGAATATGGTATTTATTCTACCCTCATGAACAATTTCATTTCTATCTCATGAATTCAAGTCTCCAAGTATGATCTTATGAAATTCTAGGGTTAGACCCAATACTCATGAAATCTCTTTTGATCTTTGATAAATTCAAGTGTATTATGATTCAATCCCTGATTTATAATTATGAATGCATGTTTTCTACTAGAATTCCTCTTGAATATATGATTTTCAAGTTATGATGATTTTACTCAAGTATGTATGATTTCACAAATATCAAGCTTATGTATCATTTACAACTCAGCGGCATAGTTTTCATGGCTAGTTCATGTATGAAAAGTATGGTTATGATTTTCATGTTTTCAACTAGCCCATGCAAAATCAAGTATGTTTCACGACTATGATTATGAGAAATATGTATGTTTTGGGAGTAGTATCTAGCACGAGTAGTTCGGGGTTCAACGAACCTAGGTCACAGAACTACGTGCCACCATAGGTATATATTCATATTTGGGGCCCCGCCATAAGGTGTTCCCTTAGCCCTATGACGTTCATGAGTGATATCATGCATTTATTATTTTTTGCTCTGGCAAGGCTTAGGATGGCTCTTCACACTTGAGTGAGATAGTTCAGGCATCATGTGCTCATTTATGATTGTGTCGGTTATGATGAGTCTCCTGCTATTCCTCATGTTTATGTTATTCATGTACAGGATTTATGATATCATGTTTTATGGCGTAATTGACCTATTGATCATATTATGAGCTTTTATTTACGTTTTTAGGCATGTTAAACCATATGATTTTTCTTTCTAAACCTCGAGTCATTATGTTTCAACTTATGATGAATAACTCATATTTACGACTACTTCACGAATATGATTTTTATCATATTGTCCTTACTCTCATGATCTAGCTTACTTTATACTCATGATTTTAGACTATCACTTTACTATCATATTTTACTTAGTATATTTAAAGTACTGACCACATACTTCTATGATATAGGTTCGGGTGATTAGTCTCAGCCTCGACATTAGCTTCGCTCCCGCTTCAGCCAGTCTAGTTCCAATTTTAGTGAGTCCTCATGATCTGAGGATGACATTTTGATATATCTGTTCTTTCATTACGTCTTTCAGTTTCAAACTTCATGGGCTAGTTGGGGGTATTGTCCTATTCGCTCATTATGTGATTAGATTCTTTTCAGACAGCTATGTACAGATGGTTCAACGTTGTTGTCATGTTGCTTTGCTTATGTTATATGAGATACTTTTTTCCACTTAATTATGCTCAAGAATATGCTATGTATGTGTCATAGGTTATCTTGGAGCCATTCATGCTTCTAGGTCCTATGTCGCGGTTCGGGGTCCATGCTTGGGTTGTGACACTCTCGTGGTGGTTTATATCGAATACAGTAAGTTAAGCTCCTATAATTAATTTAATGTATATGAAAGATGCCATGAGAAGGTCAACGTATTGATTTTATGACTTCATTTTGTCCTTCATAATATGATATTATTTCTTTGGTTGTCTCTTAACTTCAGCTATGTTTCGTGTTTCATTCAGCCATTTAATATACAGTATAATTCTATATGCACTTACATTCCTTTTGTCGAGGTGATGTATTATTTAATAATATAGACTCAGGTACTCAGTTAGATGATTGAGCAATAGGTTAGGTTCGATATAAATTCAGCTATTAGTGAGTCCCACTTACTTTTGGCATATTGCCTTTTATTCAGCTTTTCTAGTTTTGTTAAAGTACTGTCGGGTATCTTGTCCTGGTAAAACAGTTACTCATGTTATGTTAGAAACTTTTTAGAGAGATTAGAGGAGTCTAGAATGTTCAATAGGTAAATTTGAAAAATATTTTCATATATTGAATATTTCAATTTTGTCTTAATGGAAGCTCGTAAATGGAACCCTTTGTAACACCTCGTACCATCGTCCTAAGATTTGAACCATTCTATGCATGTGGGTAGAACCAACCCAAAAATTTCTGGTGATTTGTAAATGTTGGGAGGAGTAAATTATGATTTATAATATGTTAAGGAAGTTTGGAGTTGGTTAGAAATTCAAAGAGGAACATGTACAAAGAGAAGAGTGAAGAGTATGTGATGTTCATGAATAAGGGTAAAATTTAAACGATCATATGTACCAATCTACAAAGTATTTTTTGAGTGTTCTATCCATCAAATTGAAGTCCTATGGATCTAGTTTCCAATACGTCCAACCATTCGTCAATTGAAGTACGGATTAAAAGGTTATGGGCATTTTATTGAGGCGTTGTCATGTAGTGGCGAATTGATGGCCAAGATGTGGACCTTCAAGTGTAATTTCCAACACTCTTTTGTTTAAAATGTGATTTTAAGTCCATATCCCTATTTTATCACCCGAAATCGACCCTGATAGCCTGAAAGCTCTCCTAAACCTTTCAATGTAGGGAGAAATATCTCCCACAATATTTCAACACCAAATATCAAACTTCTGAAGGTTTTTACATCAACTCTCTTCCTCTCCTCTAACAAGGTGAATAACAACCTCTGAGTTTCAAGACTTGGCATCTCGAGCACTTCTCTTTTCCTCCAATATTGATGTTACACAGGAATTGCTACTTCGTGGTGACACTTGTGAGGTCAAGGATAAGGTATATAAGGCTATTCCATGTGCGGGAACACCTTTTTTCATTCCCTACATAATGCTTCATGAAATTTCTCATAAAAACCTTCTTTTTGAATTGTTAGGATAAAGGTTATGAATGTACGTCTACAATGAGTGCTTTTCAAGACTTCATGAGTGTAACAACCCGTGTAGTAAAGTAATAAATCCATACTTTTAAGATAGGATTAAGAATACTTAATATGCTACAAAGAAAGTATTTTGAGGTATTTGAGACACTCTATAGTCGTATGTTAATATTGAATGTCGATTAAGTGTTAGAACAAAATTCAGCAAAAGTTATCGCAATTTTCTTTCTCGAGATTCACTGAAATTTGGGTCAAATGTCTCAAAGATTTTATCCCAATATATATGGAGTTAGGGGGCCTAAGACCTATCAAATTAAAGGTCTATGAGTCTAGCTTCTAATGCATTAAACTGTTCATCAATACGACTTCAGAATAGAGATATATTCGCATTTTTGTGAGACTGCACAAGCAGGTGGCGAGGATCAGAGGAGGTCCATGATGGAAGCGTGTCACGCCACCAAAGCAGCGCATTGGGCAATGTGACATGTTTCCCCTATGTCGGCCAGTCTCTATTAAGTTACTTGGTTAGTTGCTTATATGATTTCCACCTTTTCTATCAAGTTCCTTGACCAGAACCTCTCCCAGGACTTCATCTTTATGTTCCTTTGATTTTTAAGGTTAGGAAATAATTTTCAACTTGATTTTTGATGTCGGAAAGTCGGCATTATTTGCGTAATTTGTGTTTTGGTGCCATTTTTGGACTTCTTGGTGGTTGTTCTTATTGAACCAGTTGGTAAGCCATTTTCCCTACCTTATTATTAGTTGTTTAAGATGATTTTAAGTATGTAAGTATTTTTAGGTTGTTGTTTTGGAATTTTTACCACCGATTTCATCGAACGTTAGCCGAATAAGTGTAATCTTGTGTTGTTTCTTTGTTGAACTTGTTGGCAGCATGTTTGGGTGTGAGCTAATGTTCTTAGAAAGTCTTTTGGTCTGTTTGGAAGTAAATATTCAAGTATCTTTCTTCATGGGAGTTTAAGGTATGTTAAGGCTTTCTCTTTCTATTTTCGGCATAAATTTCCGGCCATCCAATCCATAGGAATCAATAGAAAAGGAAATTCCTTATGATACACCAGATCCAGCTCGTTTATTGATAGAGTGAATAGATTTGTCATTTCTTAAAATCTCTCTTCTAATTCAAAAAATCATAGTGTAATGTGTATCCTCCCCTGTTTTGGTCATGGAATAGATGAAATAAAAAAAAATGGATTTTTTTCAAGAATGAAATCTTATTAGAACTTTCCATATCCAGTTCATCCTTCGGAACTCTATAAAATAAAAATAAAAAAAATAAAAAATTGTATAATTTTTATTTCTTCATTTTTATTTCTTGCTTGTAACTAAGTGAAATCCATCAAGCCTTGTCGTTCGCGTAATTTTGATTCCTTGTGGTTGGTGTTACGTTGATTACATTATGTTTGGGGTTTGTGGTATGGTTTCCTTTATTTCACAATTTGAGTTAGTGAAGTCGCACATTAGTTTTAGTATGTTGTCGCACATCGGTAGAACATTGAAAAGCGTTGGTGGTAGTCTTTTGGATTGTGTTAGGAGATGAATTGTTGGACTTATGTTTGTAGTGATTCATATTATTTGTGGTATCCTATAATTGTATATGAGGCTTGGGGGATATATTTTATAGGCTATGATCCTTTAGTCGTTTGGTAATACTTTGAGAGCGATAAGAGGTATAAAATTTAAGGATGAATCCTACGGTGGCGGTAGTCAGATTGGGATGTTGTACCTTACCTAAATGTGTGGTTTGTGTGTGAACATTGGTTTTGTCTTTCCTTTACTTGATTATAGATACTCGACGCACGAGAGTTATTCCGGCTAGAGGTCGAGCCCGAGGTGCCTTGTGACTTGTGGATACCCGATGCACGAGAGTTGTTTCGGCTCAGGGTTGAGCCCAAGTGTTAGATATTGGGGAGTAAGTTGTCATTGGGGTAATAGAAGTTGCAATTGGCGTGCTTGATGTGCCTCAAGAAATAGTGACATCTACCATTGCTAGATTCTCAAAGGTTGCTTTAAGGTCGTCGTTTTAGTTTTTAAAAAAATGAAGTTGGAGGGTTGCTTAAACCACTAAGACTCTGATACCATGAAAAAAGTTTTTCTTCTCTGTCTTTATCTGAATGTAGAAACCAATATTTATACGGGAGGTTCCCTAAGAAGCCAAATCTCCTAGCATTACTGGAATACACAAAGAGAAAGGATACAAAAGATATAGATATATAATACTTCTAATTGTGATTAACTATAGTTAATGTTTATCCTTTACATCTTGTACATGGTTTTGAATAAAAAAGAGTAAAATGGAAATTAAAATCAAATTGTTTATAAATATAGAAAGATGACATTAACACTATTAAAAAAAAATAGTAATTTCTAGCCAATTTCTTGTACTGGTTCATCAGTGACGTTTTCGATGGATTTCTAGCCAATTTCGTGGGAAACATTGGTCAGTAATTTTTTTGGAACAAAATAAAAAGAAAGTGAGCTACATAAATTTTAGAAAATAATCTACTTCAAGACTACAAGCGGACTACCCTACACAGGGGGCATCATTATTTATCAAACGAAAGAAAGTATAAAGAAAAATAATGAGGAAGCAAGAAAAGAGGAGGAAGATAGATAAGAAAGGATGAATACCTAGAATTACCCTCAACAGAAGCCAACGCCCGTTAGTCTTCGTTAACGAATTGGGTTGAAATTGCACAAATAGCTTGAGTAAAGATTAAATGTGTTTAATTAATCACACAAGGATTAAAACTGAAATAAAATGATAGCTTAGGGATCAAAACCGTTATTCTTCCCTCAGATTTGAACTAGAAAAGTATTTTTATGTTGAAGTTGTGGTTTAGTGGTGTATTTAATTTCACCTTCTACTTTCACGTACAAATCTTTAACTTTTACAAACTGTTTTTCAAGTTCAAAGCTACAAATATCTAAATAAAATCTCATAATTTTTTTTCCAACTTCAACAACTATTACTAGTTCGCATCAATCTCATGTTAAAAGACGAAGATATGGACCCTCTATATCCACGTTTAAACCCATACCAGTGTAATATTTACGTACTTTAATTTTCTAATACTAAAAGTTTTTTATATTTTTGACTGGTGTAAAATCTCTATAAAAAGCAGAAGACTCCTAGCAGATGTTGGAGTGCCCAGCACAGAGGATCTCTCATACTAAACCCATGCTAGAGATTACAAATAAAAAGCAATCCTCCTAATTGCACAATATTATTGCTTTGGGGGTTATAGAATATATTCTCATAAGTATTGATTTCTTAAGGTTAATCCTCCACCATTGATTTTTGACTAAAATAAATTATAATTTAAATCAATTAATCAAAAATAATATATTTTTAAATACTTTACAAAACTAGAAGAAACATTACTTGCAGTAACATATTAGGTAAAAAAAAAATATCTAACCGAGGTTGGCGTTAAACATAAAAATGTAATCGGAAGTTACGTTTTATGCCTAAAGGCGTTACTGACAGTAACATTTTACTTAATCTACTGGAGTTTACTAGATATTATGCCTTATTATTAAAATGTGATAATATTTTAAGGACAATGTCATGATATTAAACTAGTCATTTCGTAGCAAAATTTCACTTTTAAGTGTAAAGGTATCTATTCTTAGAGAATTCGAACGTAAAATTAATATTCACTGACTAATTTTTTGCTATAATTTTGAGAAAAAATAATCATTATTCTTAATTTTTAAATTTCACAAGTTAAACTTTAGGATAACATCATGAAATTTTACCCGTTAAATAGATTTTATAATTATAATTATTTTCAATTATAATAAAGAAGAGCAATTATTTATGAATTTTATCTAAATTTAAATTAAAAATATAAAAATACTTATGATATTGTCTATATCCTAAAGTATAGAGATGAAAATGTCTTCCTCATTCTCCAATGTACTAAATTTACGAACTAGTAAAACGTTACTGCCAATGACGTTTTAGGCATAAAAACGTAACTCCCAGTTACATTTTTATGATTGCGCTGTCAATCTCGGTTAATATTTTTACCTAATATGTTACTGTCAAGTACGTTTCTTCTGATTTCGTAAAGTTTTTAAGAAATATATTATTTTAATGAATTAATTTAAATTAAGACTTATTTTGATAAAAAATTCTCACCCGTGGCAATATGTGGAAGTTTGGAGTAAAATAAAAATAAGAAATTAGAGGACCTTGTTGATGGAAACATATGTCACAATTAGTTACAACAAAGCTGAAAATGATAAAAAAAAAACTAAAATAGGACTTATTATATATTTTCTTGGTGGCGATGGAGGTACTCTATGGTACCCTTTCTTGAATGGTAACAGAAACCTCCATGCGTCTGGCACTATGTTTGATATGAAAACTGGTTCGACACCCTGTTCCTAACAGGGACGACCTTGAATCTCTGCAAAATAGCAGCCACCAAACTCTTCATTTGCAAGAATGCCATTTCTTTACCCAAACATATTCTTGGCCCTGCTTGAAACACTGGATATGCCTCCATGCATCTTTGGCCACAAATATCCATTCCAGTCACTGCATCTCTGTTCAACCACCTCTCTGGCTCAAACTCTGCTAATCTTTACTTTAAACTTTCTCTATATTTCACATTGCATATGGATGATAAATTACTCTTGTCCCTTTCTTCACAAAGGTACCATCTGGCAATATATCACCTCTGTTGCTTCTCCTATCCTCTGGAACTGGTAGGTAGGGTCTCACTTGGTTTCAGCAAGGGATGCTTGGTGTATCCTCATTCTTCACTTCGTCGTAGTACTGTACTCCTTCGCTAATATTACTAAATTTCTTTGAGATTTGGGATTCTACTTGAAAATTGTTTAGAATCCTTAAAAGAACCATGTTAAAGCAGCAGAAATTGTGTCACGGCCTGCCAGTATAAAACTTATTGCGTTATCCATAACAAAGTCCTCTTCATCTGGCTGCCCATTAGTACTGCTCAAGAATCTCGACAATAAATCTGTTTTCCCCTGTTTTTCTCTGACAATCTCCTTGGCAAATTTGCGAACTTGTTCCACAGCAACCCTTAATTTCTTTTCTGATCCAATGTCTAAAGCTCGCCGGATTTTCCAGATAAATGGGAACGGGATAAGTAATCTTTCAAAGCTGAGCCGAACAGCATCATCCAAAAGCAGCTGAGAAATTTTCCTGATCAGGAGGACCAGATGGTAGTAACAACTGGCCAGGATCATATCAAGCAAAATTGCAAACGTTGTCAAAAGCAAATCTTTGATATGTCCTGAAAATCAACAACTGTCTTGTTAGCTGCAGCAGTGGCAAGAATAGGTATCCAAACGTCCGAGATTTCTCTATAAACAACCGTCTCAATAAACCACCAAGGACGTAATATTAAATTCATGGCTTGCAATTTGTCTTTAGTACTTCCATTTATCACCATCCACATTAAAAATGCCGCTCATGAGACATCACAGAGTACTTCTCTAAACGAAGCCCTTTCAGGTAGATTATCAAAAGCGTGCTTTGAGCATGTGATGGACATTAGAAGGGTTGGCCGTGTAAATTGGATGGAAACTGAGAGGGCAAGTCAGGTAGCTAAATTAGAGATATGCTTTGGAGAACATCAGATATCCATTCAATTCGGCGATCCTTATTTGCTATAAATGAGAAAAAGGAACCTATTATAGGATAGGATTTTGGTATCTTACTAGACAAAAGTGCCATCAGTTTTGAGGTGGTACTTTTAATTTGATCAAGAAAAGAAAGAAAGAGCAGAAGGAACTTAAGACAAAAAAGATTAATGAGGTCAAGAATAGTTCCAATTCTAGTGCCATTTTCTGACACAATTTTTGATTTTAGGACTTTGGCTTTGATTATCAATGGAGCTTAAAATTTAAGAATGAAAGGAAAAGTTCATCAAGAGGGTTATTTATATAGGAAACATTACAAAAAAATAGACGTTATATTTTGACCAACTTTATTATAATTTATTACTCTATGCAACCGTGTTTGCTGGTGGCAGCCAATTTTATTCGTTCATTAATGACAATGCTTGAGGATTTAAGAAAGTAAGTATACGAATTTGGATCTGAACAATTAATATTCTAAAAGAGGACATATGATTAATGGCTTCAGTCTCTATTCTCCATGTACTTTAGATTCAAGACTTACCAAATGTCAAAATGCAGATTTGCATGTGTGAGAGAGATAAAGAGGAAATATTTTAACGTTTCAAAAGGGACAATTACCTCTTTATTTGGTGCAGGTATAAATTAGAGTTATATTTAGTGTTTCTATTTTAGGATTTATTGTCTGTAATCCATAATATATTTTTTATTTTGTAATAATAAATATAAGTAACTTATATATTATGTATCTATAATATGTTAATGTGTCTTGCAGCTCCATTGATGTTCCCTTCACTTCAATCTCCATCCGACTTCACTTGGGAGATTGGTTGCTTATAAGATAAATATTGAATTTTTTTTTATGGGAAATGGTTCAAATTAAAGATATTCTTAAATTATGTGAAATAAAACAAAAATGCTTTTGGAGTAATAGTTTAATTTAAAAAATATTTTGTCGTCAATGATTTGAGTCATAAATGCCTCTGTTTATTGGCATATTTTGGGTCAAAAAAATTCTTTTCTTACTAAACATAGTTTTTAAAATAAATAATAATATTATTATGTTTTTTTTAATTTGATATTTTTAAAATTTGTTATTTTTTGACTCTTATAGCTGATTAATTTTAGTTTTTTTTAATATTTAGAATTTTTTAAAACAAAATGTAATGTTATTTTATTTTTGGGAAAAGGCATAAACAACCCTGTATGATTTGCATAAGCCTCTATCCTTATTCTTTGTGGGATTATATCACCCCAGGCTATTTTGACTAAAAAAGAATTTTTCCATATAAAATAACTAGTCACAATAATCGGGCTTTGTCGAGCCTAATATGAATAACATTAAATTATGTATTATATATTATGTACCAGATAAGTTATAAATAGTTATATGAAATTATTTTTGTTATTTTGAATTTCAAATAAAAGTACTTATTTTTACTCAATCTAGCTATAACAGATATTATTCTTGAACACTACAAATACATTAACTATGAATACAATATCACACATGATCAATGCACAGGAAAAATTAAGTAATGCCTACAAATTTGAAAATTATTATATTTTTAAAATGTGTGAAAATACTAAATAATGCCTCGTATTTATAATTTTTTTACCTTTATAGAACACACCAAAAAAATATAATGAAAATGACCAAAATACTCTTACGGTGATAAACATGCATGTTGACGAAGAGCGTGTCTGCTTTCTCACCTTTATTAGATAGTAAAAAAATAGTAATCATCTACAAATTTAAAAATGCTATATTTTAAAATGTGTGAAATTACTAAGTAATGCCCTATATTTTTTTTTACTTTTGAAGAACACATTAAAAAATACACGAAATGATCAAAATATGTTACCGTGATAAGCAAATACATTCACAGAGACGTGTCTGCTATTCACTCTTATTAGTAAGTAAAGAATAGTAATGTCCACAAATTTTTAAAATTACTATAGTAATTTAAAATGTATTGAGAAGTACTAAGTAATATATATATATTTCTTTTGAAGAATGCATCAAAAAATACATAAAATAAATAAATTATTATTATCGTGATAAACAGGTAGGTTGACGTATACGTGCCTGCTATTTATATATATATATATAAGAAATATTAATATCCAATATATATTAAAGCACTGACATATATTATGTGCATGTTCATTTATTTTTTTAAAAAGTCTTACTTCTTTTTCTGATCCATCTTTTACATTTTCTTTTACACCATCTGTTGCTTTCGATGATGAAACAAGAAGCCTTGCTTCCCTCCTTACCTCTCTTTTCTTCTTTTGGTAATTCTATTTAACTTTAATTTTTTATTTTCATTCCTTTCTTCTTCTCACTTCTATTTTCTTTATTATTTTCTCTGTATTTTTTTGAAGCTTAACGAATTTAATGATAATTTGATTTTTTTTCGACAAATTAAATGAGTGATAGTTTTAATGATTATTTCATGATTGTTTGGTGATTTTGAAGGTGATTTGCCAGTGGAATAATAGTGAGGAAATGGGGCTAATGTGGTTCAGTGATGGTTGAGGAGATGTATAGGTGGGATGAGTGTCTGAGTGATGAGAAAGAGAGGAAGAAAAGAAAAAAAATAAAGACAAAAGTAAAATTTTATATAATTATTTTACTAGTTTTTTTTTTTTTTTTTTTTTTGGTTGCTTTTCACTCTCCTAAAGAGATGGTAATATACTTTTTCTGCTACGTCAGCTTATAGGGAGATAGTATATAACTTTAATTAGAATATTTCGCGCTTCACGCGATAATGAAAGTATTATTGAATCTACCAAATGATCAATAATATAATTATTAATTTAGATATTATTTATTTTTCTATGAAAGAAAAAATTCATAACAACATATGAGTTAATTTATATATATGGATTAATTCAACCATTTGAGTTCTTAGAAAAAATTCAAAAGAATCACTTTTTTCCGCTCTCGAATACATGCATAATGTGATTCATATATAATTGAGGATTTAAAGGTAATTTTAAAGCCTATATAACGCCATTCTTCAAATGTCAAAATTAGATATTTTAGAAAGGAGATTTCAAGTCTTCAAATTCAGATAAATTTGATTCAAAGTTTATTAAATTTTTTCCTCTTTGAAACTTTTAAACGTAATTAAACATTTCTATTAACTATTATACGTGAAATTGCATTTCTATAATTTTTTGACTTCTATAGAAAGAAGAAACATCTTTTCTTATTTTTGTAAATAGGTAGTTTATTATTTTGTGTATTTATATCTTATTCTTTATTATTGATGATATGATTGAATTTAGTTCATAAATATTATTTAGAAAGAACTCAAAATTAAAATAAAAAAAATCACATAGAATAATAATAAAAAATCTTCAGATACAACCTCTAATTCAATTAAAATATTTATCTTCTTCTCGGTAGTATATTAAGTCCTCTTCTCCTCTTTCAGGTCCTCCATATTTTTGAAGGAAGAAAAATGCAATAATTTCAAAACTGCAATCATACAAAAATTCTACTGAATAATTTATAATAAATCAAATTAAAATAATATTACAACTGAAGTAGGAAAAAATAATCTCAATAAAAAATAAATAATATTACTCCCTCAAATCATGGGCGAATAAAACTACAAAAGAACATAATATTACTTAATATACCAAAATTTAATTGAGCGAAGAAAATGAAGTAGGAGATCACTTCAGCCTTCTGCTTTCACATTTATAAAGAAAAAGCATTAATTTACTTTAATAATTAAGAGAGCCAAAGTTATCAGTGAGATTATTAGGAGAATTAAGCAAACAAACATAGCGGCTATTCTTATTATTATTATTATTAATAATAATATGTATAATAATAACTTAATAGGGAATAAGGAAACAAATAGGAAAAAAATTGTTGCCGACAAATTAATCAAATATAATTATGCTTGAGTTAAATATTAGAAAAAATAAGTGACTAAGTTAATAAAATATTTATAAAATAAATTAAATATATATTAAATAATCATTAATTTAATGAGAATGACTTTTGGGCTTTCTAAACCGAAAAAGAGATGGATAAGTAAGAGAAACTATAATTAAAAAATAATAATAATCTTAAGTTGTTATAAATAGGAAAAATGTCAAAAAAATTAGAGAAAAAAGGTAAATAGAAATGGTGGCTTTAAAAACCTTCCACATCATCACATCCATATTCTTCCTTTATATATATATATATATATATATATATAATTTTAATTTTCAAATTTCTGAATTTTAAATTTCTTGCTTTTTTTAATTTCATAAATTTCTAGTTATTTATAAAATAAATTATATATATATTAAATAAATATTAATTTAATGAGAATGACTTTTGGGCTTTCTAATCCGAAAAAGAGATAGATAAGTAAGAAAATATAATTAAGAAATAATTAAATAATTTTAGGTTGTTATAAATAGAAAAATGACAAAAATTGAGAAAAAGATAAATAGAAATGGTGTCTTTAGAAGTCTGTCACATCATCACATCCATATTCTTCCTTTATATATATAGAGAGATTTTATAATAGTTTGGGGTCATATGACCCCAAGAAAGAACAAGTGTGGATAATTGAAAATTTCCGACAAATTTAAGGAGTATTTATGCCTTTATCCTTTCTGAATTGAAGAAAAAATAAAAGTTTGCTAATATAATCCTTGGTTTTATGTTAAGAAATAACAATAGTAATGTCATAAATTATGAAAATTTGTTACATTGCTTCAAATCACAAAATACTTTTGGAATATTATTAGATAGAGTTATAGTTGATCCTTTTTTATATTTTAACTTCAAAATCAGAAATATTAGCAAATGCTTATCCTACTTCAATTCGAAAAGATTAGAAATAAAAATATTTTTATTTTATTAGAAACTATTATTATTATTTAAATAAAAACTAATGATGAGGTTTTACTATATATTATTATATATATATGACCTATTATCAATTTAGAAAGTACGTGGTTATTCTATATTTTAATTGATTAAGCAGATTAAGAAGACAATTGCTTCTCAATTTTTTATTAGTTAAAGAAATTTTAAAATAAAAGAAGTAAAAAAAGGTTATTTAAAAATAATATTTATTAGAAAAAATGTTTTAAAAAGATCAAAGAAACAATGTGTTTATTAGAAAAGTAACAATTGGAGCATTTTTGGGCCAAACTATGCAAAAGCAAGGGTATATTTGAATTCAAAACATTGATATCACGAGCATTTTGGACCAAACTATTAATAAAGGTATTTTTGTTCAATTTCACATAAGGATATTTTGACACTTTTTTTCTTTTATTTCATTATGTAAATTGATATAATTTACTTGCACGGAGTATATTTAGGAATTAAATAATTATGAAGATTTTCCTAATATGCATTGATTTTTATAGGGATTTACTTGCAAAAGTAATTAATGTATAAGGGAAATATACTCTCAAATACTTGACAAGAGGCCTGCCATGCCATGTGCTATCAAGGTGTCAATAGTTAAATCATGACGAGTCAAACAAGAGAAAAATAAATAAGGTTATTTGAAATCATTCTTTGGGCTCGACTAGAGATAACTGAAGATAATGGTGAAGAAATTATCCAAGAAGAGGACTATGACTCCGATCCGGTGACAATAAGATGGCTTAAAGGCATGATGAAAGTAGCGGTGATACGTAGGTAAGGTCACTGAAAGGAACTTGCAAATAATGACAAACTAATAGTTGGCGTATGTAACGGCCTAGTATGAACATCATGATTACCACTATACACTATAGGGTCCAATCGTTGTCATTTGATTAGTCGTAGCCAAAGTACGGTAAAAAACTATAAATAGTATCTCTTTTCACTTGAAAAAAAGAAAGGAATCGGAAAAATACAACTCTGTTATTTTCTTGCTCTCATTTGTTCTCTGCTATTCTTCTTATTATTGGTTGCCCAGGACTTTATTAGGTTCGCATAGTTGAGGTTCTAGAGGCTTCAAATATCTAATCGAGGTTATATTCGGATAATCCTCATTTCTCTCTATATTATATTTTCTTGCATATATTTTATTCATTTATCATTTTAAGCATTATTACTTAACTCATTAAATTTGAATTTGCAGATTTAATCTGTACTGCATGCCCATGACCTTGCTATAATATAATTATATAGATTTTATTGGTAAAACGGTTTGCACCGTGGAACCAAGGCCGGTTAAGATATTGTGTTAACTCACTCTCACTAACTTTCTTAAGTTATTCTCTGTTTGCTTTTTGTCCAAGAAACCACTCATGGAAAACAAGCATCAAAACAACAAAGACATATTGAAAATTCAATATGCCAATACCTCTTAACAATAGGAAATTTTGACATTAAAGCTTGACCTAAGTTGAATTTTAGATTTCATAGTGAAAATCCACACATTTGATTTTTCAATAGAAGGTAGAGATTGGAGACGACAAGGAAGAAAGAGATCTAGAGGATATGGATATGATAAATATAAACATACAAAGAGGTGTGAGAAATAGGGTCCATAAGGAAGCAAACCACGGGGTAGGTTTTGATGATGTTAAAGGCCCTTAAGATCTTGACTTTATTCAATATAGATCCATGATGGAGCACAAAGCAATACAAGACGAGAAGGTCATAGAGATTCAAAAAATCCCTAACTTGATGGCATCAATTGTGCCAGAATAGGTAGGCAGGTGCCATAGAAGGTACCCCCTGTTCTTTAAGAGAATCGGACATGAAGTGGGCTCGACACAGACTTGCTGATGATAGAGTCTTTAATTGAAGAAATTAAAACGATCTTGAAAGAGGGTTTGAAGGAGTTAGACTCCCTATAGGGGTGGAAAAAAACCGAAAACCGAAAAAATCGAACCGAACTGAATTAATTGATTTTCGGTTTCGGTTTGATTTTCGGTTTTCAGTTCGGTTTCGGTTTTTTAATAACGTAATCCGGTTTTCGGTTTTTTTTTTTTCGGTTCACGGTTCACGGTTTTAGTTAAACTGAATAACCGAATATATATTAAAATTATTTTATTTTATTTACATAATAAATAATTAGAATTAATGCGTAAAACCTAAACTGTCTTGCTAAATCCTAAATGTTAATCGCCTAATCCTATTCCTTCATATTATCAATCTGACCGACACTCGGCAAGTCAACTATTCCAATTTCCAGTCCTCTCTGCCACCCAGCCAACGCAACTACGGTGCCTCGGCCCTGGCGCCCCTCGGCCCTCCCAGCACTCGACCGCGGCAGCGCTGACGGTGTCTCCTACTCACCAGTCAGCGAGTCAGCCAGTCACCACTCACCACTATCGGCGACAGTCACCACTACCACTCTACCGGTCAGCGGAGTCACCCAGTCACCACTACCATTCGGCAACTCAACGGCCGTCGCCGCGTCAGCCACGTCTCCTCTCCGTAGAGCCCGTCCAGCATCACCGTCGGCTTCCCATTTCCCCAACTCCCCATCGATCGACCATCGCTCCCCAGTCTTGTCTTCACTCTTGGTCATAAAGTCGACTCCTGCATTCGACTCGAACCTCAAGTCCTCAACGGGTAAGTCCTCAACAAATTAACAATCCCATTAACATTATTCCAATTCCCAACTAGACTCGACTAAGCTGACTTTGGGCCCGGAAGTCTCCGCATCGCCATCGCCCATCATCAGTCTTCAATCACTGATTCACTGTTGGGCAAGAAACCCTTTTTATGGGTTCTTATAAATTTATTTTGGGTATAATTTTTTTTTGTGTTCATCGATTACCCTCTCACCTTAGTCGTGTTTCTCTATTGGCAGATCTAATAGATGTATCAAATGTGATCATGTGAATGTATCTATTATTATTTGATGTTTTTGGTTGAGTTTAACAAATCATTGATAATGTATGCATTATTATATATCGAGAAAATCAATAGTTAATAATATGAATGTTCTCTCATTTTCTATTTTATTGTCATCATTTTAATATGAGTAAAATATTAAAAATTATTCTCATTCAAATTTCAAATACTGTTCATTTGAATTAAAAACTTGAAATAATTTATATTTTATTTAAAATGCAGCTCATTTTACAATCAGGAAAAAATCCATCAACCAAGCCCAAATAAATCAAATAACCAAATAATAGCTGACTGAATTAAAAAAGCGAGCAAGAACCGAAATTGGCGAGTTCCGGTGCGATATTGTATTCTGGCAAGCCGAAAAAACCGGGCATTTGGCATGAACCGAAGCACAGGCACCACCTACCACCTGTGCAAAGTCAAATGCCGAGGGCCCGCACTCTTGAAGAAAGGACCATATTCCCAGGCATACGTCCATTAGCTATACAAGCTAAGTGCGGGAGCCCAAGCCGGCCTAAATAGGTTTTGTAAATGCAGTTATCTAAGTATAACGGGGAAAAAGGATTCTAATGAGAACATCTTGCTTTACCATTGTTAAAGGGAGCCAGCCTGACCAGGGCAAATCAGTCTGTCTTAGTAAAAGTTCAAGAGACCCCACTGGGAGAGCTCTACTTAGTATTTCTTATTCACCTAAAAATCTATTGATTACATTTATTATGCTTGTAGATAAGTTCATTAAAGCACACACCGAAGCAAGAAAAGTGGAGGCCCGACGAGCTACTTTTTATCGCTAAGATCTAGAACAACCTGACTCCAAGCTATCTCGTTCATAATTAGATTCCAAAGAACAAAGAATACAACTATCTTTGGTATTGGATGATTGGAAGCAGCAAATCCTTTATCAAGGGTTTTGTTGGATATACTTTAGTTGCATCGCTGAAGTTAGATAAACGTAAAATTCGAGGCCACAATTTGAGTTGATATTCTACTTGATGTACCAAAAGATTAGCATAGGAGATGACTATGTTTAAATAGTTATGAAAAGAAATAGGTGGGAATCGAATTCAAGACCCACTAGTAGTCGTTTCTCGCCTTACCCATCGATACAAAAGAGTGAGCCCAAGTCAGCGTGGAAAAAGATCCTGATACATAGAGAAATTCAGATTTAATAGACAAAATGTGAATGATCGAGGTTATAAAGGTTTGAAAAACAAAGAAACATCAAAGCCCCCCAGCCTAGTCTATTCCGTGGATAGGTCCCAAAGGATTATTGAGTACGGTTTCTGTGGTCGATACAGCTGGTCAATACCATAAGAAATATAAAGTAGACCCATTTCTTAAAATCGATAAGATTAGATCCAAAATCCAGGAATCAATGCTTATGGTATGAATTTCACAGAGAGCACAAAACCAAGGACTATAGGAAATTACGAGAAAAGTGTCCACACTCCTTAAAAACATATATTTAAAAGGATTTATAAGTAAATAGAAATCATGAACTACGGGAAGGGGAAAGAGGACAATAATGCTAAGACTGCTCCCCTCAGCATGTGATCACATGATAACTAGAGGAGGTGCAATCAACAAGGTAATTCGAGACATCTTGGAGACTTCAAGCATGGAGCCAATATCATTCAACAACAAAGATACGGCAGATTAGAATTCCCACACACAACAATGTGTTGCTAATCTCTTAAGCATTAATAATTTCCTAGATAAAAGTGTACTCATTGATTTAGGTAGCTCAGTAGATATTGTCAATGTATGGGTCCTCGAGAAAATGAAGCAAGTTGAAAAGGTGATCCCATTGATGAAGCTCTTTGTTGGATTTAACATGTCTAGCATGATTACCAGAAGGAAAGAACATTGCGAAGCAGAGGAATGCGTCAAGCATACATGATCTTAAAATGTCAAATAGTAGCTCTTCCTCTCAGACTTTCCACTTAGGTTTTCCACTAAACTTGAAGAGAAGGTAAGTCTCTAAACCTGTTAAACATTAATTCTTCGTGGTAGTAGATATTTGAAGCTATAGAGAACAACATGATAGAGTTATTTCATTGAAATCGGCTCGGATTTGGAAAAGTCAAGTTAGTAGAAGTTATAAAAACTTGATTCCCTTATAGCCAACATGTATCACAAGCTCAAGTAATTATGCTACCTTTCTAATTCATAAGAAATCTATGTTTTTGTACTAAATTGAATTCATCGTACTTGTTATTGTTGTGTTCTTGTTATGAGGCTCTTGCTAACTGATTTTGGAAGTTGGTACAACCATGTTTATAGTTGTTTTGGGCTGAAAGAGTGTAGGAACTATAATCTTAAGTTGAAAGTTGTTGGTGGCTAAGTCGAACCTACGGCTGGAAATATAGCAAAAGCGCTCTTTTTTTTTCTTCTTTAGCAGAATTCAAGTTGAGAATTGACTTTGGATTAGATATGTACAAAGTGTTTGAAGTAATGACTCTTAGAGTTATCCTTAAGCTAAATATGTATATTGAAGTTATCTTATATTATAGAATTTATATGAACACTTATGTAACACCCCGAAAGTCTCAACTATTAGATCCGAGACTTGCACCAGAAATCAGTAGGGAAAAATGGTACCAGGCCATTGAAAGAACCACATGACAAGTCATCCTTGGAACCAATAACTCATTTATTGGCTCATGGTGATGAACTTCAGAAATTTGTCAAAATTTATCCAGAATCGACGAGTGAATTGTATGACCCATTATTAGATTATAATGGCCATTTGTTTTAGTCATGGGAACATGTTTAGAGGATAATTCGAGTAGAAAGGAACAACGTGTGAACAACGGTTCTTTGGTTTGCCTACGGTCCATTGTGTTGGTCATAGGTTCTTTAGCTGGAATTTTAATTCAGAAGTCAAGGAGTATTTAAGTAAAACTCCGAGTTTAACTTCTAAATGATGTCATTTAAAGCTTTCTAAAGGAATGATTAAGGGGTTATACTTAGCCTAAAACCTCATTCTCTTCAAAACACTATAAGTTAGAAATTCTCTCTCAAGGAAAGCTAGGTTCATCATATTCTCCTTCTTAATTTCTCTTGGGTCTTCAAATCGAGTTAAGGAATCATCAAGCTCAAGTATGCCAAGGTCATGAATGGGGGATTCCTTCCACCCTCATCAACTTTCAAATCATTCATGAATTCAAGATTCTAATTATAATTTTATGAATTTCTAGTTTTAGTATTTTTGAGATAAACTGGGTTAAAAGATCTTTTATGAATTCGATTCTCTAATGATTTAATTTTTATGATTATGATTATATGTTTTCTACAAGAATATGTTATGAATCTATGTTTTTAATTTATGATGATTTACTCAATTATGCATGAATTTCATAAATATCAAGCTTATGTATCATGGCGAACCTTCGGTATTATTTTCGTGGCTAGTTCACGTATGTTAAGATTATATGAATTTCATGATTTAAACTGGGCTCATGTAAAACTGTGTTTCATGATTATGATATAAGCAATACATATGTTTTGGGAAGTAATATCTAGCATCAGTAGTAGAGGTTTCGAAGCACCAAGATCTCAGAACTCCGTGCCACTATAGGTATAATTATGTTAGAAGGCCTCACCAGTATTCCCTCGCCAGGATGGGCTCATGAGTGATACCATGTCTTTATGTTCTTTTCCTTGGCAGGCTTAGGTCATTTCCGCCAACTTAAGTGAGATAGTTGGGCATCATGTGCTCATTCATGATGATGTTGGTCTTGAGAGTCTCCCACTATTCCTCGTGCTCCATGTTATTCACATTCAGTTTTATGATTTTATGTTTTACAGTATATTTTGACCCATTGATCAGCTTTATGAGTTTACTTATAATTTCAAATATGTTTAAACCATATGATTTTCAAACATTGAGTCACTTATACTTTTAGCTCATTATGAATAACTCATGTTTATGACTATCTCAAAATTATGATTTTAGATTGTTATCCCTATTCTCATGTTTTACTTAACCTGAATACTTTGTACATTTTATGTACCGACCGCATACTTTTATGCTATATCATCTCATGATTATAGGTGATGTATTTGGTTTACAACACATTCGACGCTCAAAATTTAAGAAAATATCATTGATTTAGGTGTATTTATATATGGATATGAAGATACTTTTCCTTTTGTTACGAGGATGGCAATTAATTTATGAATTTGGGATTAAATGTAACTTAAAAGTGCAAAATGGGAAAAAGTGTAGACCACAGTACGGATCGTAGGAAGGACCTACGGTCATGCGGTGTCGTGAAGGTGCTGAAAGTTAAGGTTGAGAAGATGTGACCCACGGTCCCAATACGATTTGGCAAGCCCGACGAGTCATGATGAGGAAGTCATGATGAAATCTAAGAAGAATTGCATCGAGTCGACTCCTACTACGAAGAAAGTATGACCCCTAATGCGAGGTACCAGTCGTACCATTCTGGTCGTGATGAACTTCAGAAAAACTTCAAAACCTCTAATTCAAAATACGGGATCTTAGTACGAGTCGTGGCGAGTTGATGGTACGAGTCATACCCCGGATCCAACACTTAGCCATAATTTAGCCGAGTTTGAGATTGTACGAGAAGGAATCTACGGATTGTAGGAGCATGCTACGGATCGTAGGTCGAGTCGTGGCACTAGCGGCGACAGATATGGAAATTCACCTGTTGGCTTAGGAAAAGGATTCTTGTGTCTGTATAAATATGTTTAGGTTTTTATATAGAGGATGTCAGTTTGATAGTTTTAGAGAGTAGAAACCTTGATAAAGAGAGGATTGAGTTGGTCTTAACTTGTGATCAACCTGTTCTTGAATTCTTCTTGTTCTTACTGCTTGTTTTTCAGAAGCTTTGTGGAAGTAATTGAAGGAAGTTTTTCTCAATCATTATTGTAAGTATTGATTTTTATTCTTAATCATGAATGCTAATAACAATCTTATAATTTTGAGAGGCTATAACCTCCATAGCTAGGGTTGTGGGAACTATGGTGAATTAACAAGTTAGGGTTACACAAAGTGATCTTAAAACCAATACAAACACTTATATTGTATTCTCTTCATGCTTAAGTGTTTCTTAATGGTGAACAACGTTAGGAAATGCCTGAATTCTTTACTTGCTTTGGTCGAAAAGGTAGAGTGGGAAAAGAGAATTACAACGGAGCCTTGATCTTGATGATCATTGTATTAACTTGAGTTGTGGTCGTAGGATAGTTAAATCCAATTTAAAGTGATAACGGATAATTTGAAATCACTCATGAGACTTGGTCAAGTAATTGAGTATAGTCATTCAATAGGGACCGGTCGGTCTTTTGAATCCCAGCCTAAGTTATCAGTTTTATAAGTAAGTATTGGTGATGTCACGAGTGTATACCCGAAGCAGTTATTAACCGCGCCAGAACACAAACCTAGTTATCCTTTGATAATGACTTAACATCAGAATTTTGAAATTTTCTTTTATTATTGATTTTATTTAGAATCCCCCTATTTTGAAGTAACACCTTACAGGTTACTAGCTATAATCTAGTCTCCCTATTCCCTGTGGAATCGACCCCAACCTCTAGTTGGGTTCTTTATTGACAACATCCTCTTCTCACTTCAGTAAGAGGTGTGGTTTGAGCGTTATAAAAAGTGGCATTTTTATTCGAGGAATACGGCGAAACTAGGTTATTAGCTTGTAATTAACTTTTCGGTAGCTATTTCTTTAATTACGTTTATTTTTCTGTTTTTGATACCCACAGGCTGTTCTCCGGTGATTGCCAAGCACTCAGAGTAGAGGAGATCATCTTGTTCCATCGAAATCAATTGAAAGAGCCTTTGCGTAACATGGAAAACCACGAGCAAGAGAGGCCCGCATATCTGAAGAAGCTAGGCAAGATGAGCTAGATCGACAGAATTGCACTACAGCATGTGAAAGATGAAAGAGAGGAAGTGGTAAATGCTGGTCGACGAGGAGGGCAACAAAGCTCATAGATTCTCTCCTCGGTATTTTGACGATGATGATGACCCAAATATTGATGAAGTCGAGTCAGAAATTTGGAGAAATTGTGCACCACCATTGCCAGTAAGAATAATTCATTACAAGCACCATGATTCAATTACTAAATATGAAAGGGGGTGTTTAGTGGTCACACAACGGATGATGCTAATCTGCACCTAATGAACTTTGTAGGAATATGCAAGGTGCAGGTCACCTTGAGTAAGCCAGGATGCAATACGACGAGTCTTCCTTTTTCTCTATGCGGGGAAACTTTGTGGTTATCGGAGTTTCCGAACGACTCCATAACCAATTGGAGGGAGCAAACAGGCCTTTTAAATTCTTTCCCCCGTCCAGGATGTTACAACTAAAAGATGAGATTTATAATTTTTGACAGATCAAGGCGAGGCACTTCATGAAACTTTGTTGAAATTCAAAAAGAAGTTGATGTGCCCCAAACACAAAATTTCAAATGATAGTTTGCTGGAAATTTTCACAAGTCTCTGAACAATAGCACCAAATCTATAGCAGACACGGTAGCTGGAGGAGCATTGATGAGTCACACACCTGGAGAAAGCTTCCACCATTCTTGGCCAGGGTGACACTAAGCAGGCTGGCATACGAAGCTGATACGTGGCAGGAACTTATGCTGTTGGTTTGACTGCATACCGACGAAGAAAAGAAGAAGAGCGCGACCAGGAGTTGGCTCACATGCGCACGACGTGGACTTTGCTAACAAAGCATATTATGAGAGCTGGAGCCAACGGAGTTAATGCGGTGGAGTACTAAAGGAAGAGAAAAGTCAATCACTCTCTGATTCTGAGGAGGAACGAAATTTTATGGATAGTTAGGTGGCGGAGTTTTCGAACCAACGCCCAAGCGTCTAGACAAGACAATTGGCCCAAGGTTACGAAAATTAAGGTCGGAACCAGTATAGAGACAACTACAACGAAATGGAGTTCGAGATAGGAGCCGAGGTTGTGAGTGCGAAGGTGATTGGAGGCAATGATGGTTATCGCAATGACAAGGTAGATTCTATGTGCCTCCCAATGCACGAGAAGGAAGCTGGTCAATCAAAGTTAGAGAAACATAGTGGTAAGATGTTGAAAGGTGAGTCCACCGATGATGGAGTTGAAGGGAGATCGAGGTGATTTGTCAAGTATGGGTCAAAAGGTGGAATCACATGCTACTGTCATCAAAGAAAATTGAGACACCAACTTGGGAAAACTGTCACGTAATGAACCCTAGACAAAAGATTTTACTATTTTTAACAACACTATCCAAAATTCAAATAATGATGCACATTGTATGACAATAATGACTAGGAGTGGTAAAACTACAGTTGACCCCCTGTTTCAAGTTGAGATGGAAGAAAAGAGAGAATAATGGAGGATGATTACACAAGTGCTGAGAAAAGAGACTGGTGAGTTGCAAGAGGCCCGAGAGGTGAGAAGGAACACATGCAGGATCAAGGGAAACGCAAGTGCAAGCTATCCACGACCACCACCACCATTCTCCCAAAGGATGAAGAAGAAGGTGGGGAAAATGAGTAAAGTTCCATAAATTCATTTCATGCTTAAGTAGTTGTCTGTGAATACCTGCATTGGTCGAAGCATTAGAAGCAGTGTCGGGGATATGCAATGTTTATGAAAGGACCTAGTGGGGAAAGAAAAGATCTGAGCTATGAGCCTATTTACAATGTGCATGCTGCCATTGCCATAACTACAAGGGTCTTAGACAGAAAACGGAACCCAGGTGCCTTCATTATACCCTTATGTGATTGGTAATGAGTTCGCAAGGGCACTCTGTGATTTGGGAGATAGAATTAATTTGATGCCCTTGGTGGTGTATTCAAGAAGCTAGGATTGGGAACTCCTACACCGACCAACATTCGGCTACTGATGGCCGACAGAACAGTTAAGAAGCCGGTGGGGATCTGATAGATGTGCTTGTCAAGGTAGATAAAATTTATGGTGAGAAGACTTAAGTGATTTTTATGCGAGGTTGATTATGAGGTCCCATCATTTTTTTGGGAGACCATTCCTTGCAACCGAGAGAGCTTTTAGTAGATGTAGAAGCTTATTAGAGTTAGCATTTTGCTTTCATGGTGATCCTCATCCTCAGGACTGAACTGATTATTTGAAGCACTTTAAGATTTGAAGTACTTGAGCTAGTTAGAGTGTTGTCCCATCAGCTCGTCGAATTAGAAGGCTTATCAAGCTTAGACATGTATTCAGCTCAGTCTGTTTATTCTGTTGTTAAATTAAGTTATACTTCCTTGGGATTTATACATATGTTTTAACTGTGTGTTTATTAATTAGAGATAGCGGTGAATTATTATGCCATGGGTTGACTTGCGGTCTTTCGGGGTCCCTTGTCCTGTGTCTATGATCCGGGTCTCCTCTCGGGTCGTGACAAACTTGTTATCAGAGCAATAGGTTTGAAGTGTCCTAGGGAGTATGAAATCCGCGCTAAGTAGAATCTTTTAATGGGTGTGGCTTACGCCACACTTATGATGAAGAGGCTGAAACTTTCTAGAAATGTTCCTATCTTTCATGATCTATGTCTTACGATGAAGAGTCTTTCTCTCCCTCTCCTAATTTGTGCTATTCGCGATTGCGGAATCGCCTTGTAGCTCCTCGAGATGAATGGAAGGAGAAATGGAGACGGTGAAGGCCACGAGGATGGCATGGGTCATGGGCATCAACAAGTCCCACCAGTTCCAGGGCCTCAAGCACCGGAGCCAGCCGCTCACCGGCGAGTTCGGGCCGCTATCCAGATGCTTGTGCGGGCCTTGACTGCTCGGGTCAATTAGCGGTACATTGCATATGTTACGCGAATGGCAATGCAGCGGCAACCCGGGTCAGCGACTTCTTGAGATGAACCCGCCGGAATACTTAGAATTCTAAGCTAGGTGAGGACCCACTTCGTGATGTGATCATCAAGATCACCCAGGTTATGGGGGTGATCAGTGTTGAGTCTTGCGAGTTGGCCTCCTACCCAGTTGAAAGGGGTTGCGTATATGCAGTTCCGTCAATGGAAGGACAACAGAGTTGTTAGAGAGCACAAGTCCGGTCACTTGGGAAGAGTTCCATGTTACATTCCTTGATCAGTTCTTCCTTGGGAGATGAGGAGATAAAGGCAGCTGAGTTCATAAATCTGAAGCAAGGGAGGATGACGGTACTAGTATTAAGATTGAGTTCACTCGCCTATTGATGTATGCTCCTGAGTAAGTGGCTAACCAGAGGGCACCAGAAGTGAGCAGGTTTGTTCATGGGATAGTAGGTTACCTGGATAAGGAATGCAGGATTGCTATGCTCCAACAGGATATGGACTTCCCTCGGATGGTGTTGTACACCCGGTAGATAGAGCCATATATTTGAAAGGATTAGAGAGGCCAAGAGGCCGGGCAGGGACAACAGAATTTTCCCAATAGAGGCCCAGCAGTGGGCTGCAGCAGACTCACTAGAGATCATCTGCCCAGCTTCATCAGCCTTGAATGTGCCATCTATGACTGGGCGCCCAAATCGAGAGAGGGACAACATACGATTTGAGGTGGGCGGAGTAGGACCCTTGGTCAGGTATTTGACTTTTGTCGCGAGTGTAGCCGGGCTCTACAGGCAGTCACTTGGCCAGGTTTGGAGTGCGTGTTTTGGGTGCGGGAAACCCGTATACATGCTTAGAGATTGTCCAGCGGCGATACAGGATCAGGTTGGGGGCCATGGCCCAACTTCTGGTCAGTGACCACCCCTAGCTCAACATCGGGGCATCCACCGGTGGCGGTGAGCCAGTGCAGGCTGGTGCATGCCCTAGCATCCCGTCAGGAGCAGGAGTATCCCTAGACGTGGTTATCAATATGTTAAGAGTCTTCCATATCGATGTTTATGCATTATTAGATCATAGGCCACCTTGTCTTTGTGACACCTTATGTACCCGGTTTCTTCGTAGTCGTCCCGTTCTCTTATTAGAATCCTTCTCGGTTTCCCCTCAGTAGGTGACTCAATTATAGCTAGACGGGTGTATAGAAATTGCCCGGTTTTTGCTCCTTAAGGTCACCTCAGCGGATCACAGTAGAGTTAGCCATGGCCCGATTTCGATATTATCCTAGGCATGGATTGGTTTATGCATGCTTGTTATGCTTCCATTACTTGCAAGACCCGGTCGGTAGAGTTCGAGATTCTTGGGTAGTGGAGTCTTAGAATGGAAGGGTAGTTGAGTTGTTCCTGTAGGTCACTTCATTCCCTACCTTAAGGATAGGAAGATGATTTCTAGAGGTTGCATATATCACCTAGTTAGGGTTGATGACATGGAGTCTAAACCCCCGATTATCGATCGATTCGGTAGTATGTAGTATCGAGAGGAGTCTTTCTTGATGATTTTCGAGTATTCTCTCAAGTGGGAGATTGATTTCGGTATTGACCTCCTTCCTAATATGCAATCCTATATCTATTCAACCTAAGGATAGCTCAGCCGAGCTAAAGAGTTGAAGGATCAGTTGGAGATTTGCTAGATAAGGGTTTCATTAGATTGAGCCAGTCCTTGTAGAATTGCACCAATACTATTTGTTCGGAAGAAGGATAGGTCCCTTCGTATGTGCATTGATTATCGGCAGTTGAACAAAGCCACTGTCAAGACAATCCCTTGCAAGATCGATGACTTATTCGATCAGCTTCAGGAGTGCTAACTCTTTCTCGAGAGATAGACCTCGGATGCAGGTATCATCAGCTCGGAAGTTGAAGTGATATCCCGAAGACGGCATTGAGTCTGGTATGGTCACTACGAGTTTGTAGTTATGTATTTTGGACTAACGAATTCTCGTACAGCTTTTATGGACCTGATGAATAGGAGTGTTCAGCTATATTTGAATATGTTCGTAATCGTTTTCATTGATTGACATCTTAGTATACTCTCGGAGCGAGAGGAGCATGCCGCTCACTTGAGAGTAGTGCATCAAACCCTCCAAGGACCGCCTATTGTATGCAATTAGTAGAGTGTGAGTTTGGTTTGGACTCCGTGGCATTCTTGGGCCATGTGGTGTCTATGGCAAAAGTAGACTCACGAGAAAATTGAGGTGAGTGAAGCATTGGCCAGAACCGGTAGATCCCTCGAGATATTCGGCTTCTTGGACTTATCTGGATTCTATTGGAGGTTTGTGGAGGGTTTCTCATCATTGTAGCGCCTTTGACTAAGTTGACTCAGAAGGTGAAGTTTCAATGGTCGGAGGCTTGTGAGAAAAGCTTCCAGAGTGAAGGCTCTCGACTTACTTCGGCACAGTATTTACCCTACACGAGGGTAGCGATGGTTTTGTGGTGTATTTTGATGCTTCCAGAGTTGGACTTGGGTGTGTGTTGATGCAGCGTGGGAGGTGACATGCCTCTCGTAACAAAGTGCATGAAAAGAATTATTCGACCCATGATCTTGAATTGCTGCGGTGGTGTTGCGTGAAAGATATGGCAGCATTACTTGTATGGGGTCCACGTGGATGTATTTACGGACCACAAGAGTTTGCAATATGTGTTCACACAGAAAGATCTAAATCTTCGGCAAAAAGAGGTGGTTGGAGCTGTTAAAAAATTATGACATGAGTTTCCTTTTACCACCCAGAAAGCAAAGGCTAATGTGTTGGCGAAATCACTTAGTAGGCTCTCTACAGAGAGTGTATCCCATGTGGATGAGGGGAAGAAAAAAGGTGGTGAAAGATGTTCACGGTTTGCGGGCTGGGTTAGATTGATCGATTCGACTGATGGCGGTATTGTTATTGCATAACAGGTCAGAATCGTCCTTGGTAGTTGTTGTTAAATCCAAGCAAGATGAGGGATCTAATATTGAGGAAAATGAAGGAAGCTGAGTGCGAGTCATAAGGTAGGAGTTTTCTCCCAAGGAGATGGTGTGGTACGATACTAGAGTCGACTATGTGTTCTAGACATTGATAATTTGAAGTTTGGACATTGCATGAGGCACATGGTCGAGATATTCTATTCATCTAGGATCAACGAAAATGTGGCGAAGGAGTGCCGAGAAATCTATTGGTGGGATGGTATGAAAAGGGATATTGCGGAGTTTGTAGCAAAATGTCCAAACCGTCAACAAGTAAACCCGAGCATCAAGACACCGGAGGTGTACTTCAGGATATTATAATTCCCCATAGGTAAGGAATAAATCAATATGGACTTCATTATAGGTCTACCTCGTACTTGCCGACAATACGACTCCATTTGGGTTGTCGTGGGCAAGTTGACCAAGGCTTCCTTCTATGAAACAAGACCACGGATTCAACAGATGATTATGATAAGTTGTATATTCGGGAGTTGGTTCAGCTTCATGGAGTGCCCTTGTCTATTCGGATCGAGGTACTCAATTTACTTCTCAATTAAGCGTTCATTTCAAAGGAGCTGCGGAACTCGAGTTAAGCTAGTACAACTTTTCACCCTTAGACGAACGGCCAAGTGGAACGAACCATTTAGCCTCTTGAGGATATGTTGAGAGCATGTGTGATAGATTTCAAAGGTAGTTTGGATGATCATTTGCTCTTGATCGAGTTTGCTTAAAATAATAGTTACCACTCTAGCATCTAGATGGCACCGTTCGAGCTCTCTGAGCGAAGGTGCAGATCTCCCTATCGGAATGGTTCGAGGTTGGTGAGGCAGTTGTAGTAGGACCAGATTCGGTTCATGAGGCGATGGTGAAGGTTTAGTTGATAAGGGACCAATTGAAAATCGCTCAGAGTTGTCAGAAATCATATCTTGATGTGAGAAGAAAGAGAATTGAGTTTGATGTTGATGGCTGAGTGTTTCTAAAGGTATCTCCCATGAAGAAGTCATGCCGGTTCTTAGAAAAGAAAAGAGTAAGCTTCAGTCATATGTTGGTCAATACCGAATTTGTGGCTCAAGTTAAATCAGTGGCGTATGATTGGACTTACCTTCAGAATTGGCTCGTTCATCCCATGTTCCATGTATCGTTATTGAAAAAAAGTGTTTGGGTGATCGGGCTTGGTGGTTCCTATAGACAACATTGGTGTGAAAGACAACCTCAGTTATGAAGAAATTACTGTTGAAATCTTGGATCGACAAGTTCAAGAGCGCTGAGGAACAGGAAGTATCCTCAGTAAAGGTGTTATGGAGGAATTATCATGTCAAGGGAGCAACGTGGGAGGCCGAAACGGATATGATGGCCATCCTGCCCCCATTTGTTCCCTACCGGCTCAACTTCAGTTTGAGGTATCAAATTTTATCCCTAAACCTCTATTCAGTTTTCATGTTCTATTCATGAATAAGTTTGTTTTTATGATATGATAGGTGTATGATGTCGAACTCGACCAGCTATGTGGTTCTCTTCGGGAGTAGTCGTTCCGTCAGTTTTCCACTTGAATGTAAATGATTAGCATTAGTTTTCTGCTTGTTTATAACATTCGAGGGGATGAATTTTTCCCAAGGAGATATTGTATTATACCTCGGAATTCAAGAATCGAACCCGAAAATGAATGGGGAGAAAAACTAGAAAATGACACGCGGTTGCGGAGCAGGTCACTTAACGACTCGTGAGGAGGCCTAACAAGTCATCAAGTGGCTCGTGGGAAGGCTAAGATGATGGAGGACTGGAGGCCTCACGGGCGATGTAACAAGTGAGTGGTCGGTCATCACGAGTGTCATGTCGGTCGTGGAGTTGGTCCCGCGGAAAGTTAGCAAGAGCTTATCAATGTACCTGACGGATGGTACCTAACTTGATGCGTCGTCATTCCTAACGATCCGTTAGGAGGGCCGTTATAAAGCCCAGTTGAGTTTCACAAGAGATGAGGCGTGTGCCAGCGGGTGAACCAATGGATCATGTGCCTAGTAGCAGTCGTCGGGTCATCCGTTAGGACCCCTCACCCAGTTATTTTTAGCGATTTTAGTATTAGGGCTTTTCCGTAATTCTAAAATTCCTAAGTTTCTAAGGTTTATACTACGTCGTTTTAAGCCGTAATAGAGGTTTTAAGTAGAAAGACCCATCTAGGCCATTTTCTTCATGCATGAAAGGTGAGACTTTGAAGGGGGAAGAAAATGAGGGAGAACATCCCAGGATTTCAAGGGAAACTTAGCTGTGGGTAATTAGGAGGAGATAAGATTCTTCAATCAGGTATGTAAGCTATGAGTGGGTGCTTTATTCCACACCCATGCCCATTCCCTATCAATTTGTAATTGATTGTGATGATCAAGTATTGGTTTTCATTCAATTGCACTTGATTCTTACATTTCCTACTCATGGGTATAATTAATTGAGTTGATATTGATGATTTATCGAGCTTGGGCGGATTCTAACTTAATTTCTTTTACAAAATTGTTTTCTAAAAATTGAATCTAAAATAGCCCATGTGTGGGAAGTTCCTAATATAATGTGATTATGATGGAGAAGATGATGAAAAGAATGTTTTCAATTTTACCCATGATTTTGACATCGTTTTCGAAAGAAGATCAAATAGACCCATGTATAGTGAAGCTTTCGGTAGTGCCAATGTTGAGTATGGCCCGACGATTTTCATAAATTGACTATATTGTTTCATGTTGGGGTGAAATCTCCCCATATTATAATATTTCAAATGATTTGAGATAGGTTTAAGCATGATAATGTTTTGGGCGAGTCCCTATGTTGATGATAATGAAGTGATAATTCTAAAGTAGCCTTACCACATGATTTTGGAGTAAAGCCTCCCACTATTCTCGAGCTTGTGGTATGTGTCATAATAAAGCTTCTCATACGTATGAATTTCATAGTGAGATGTATGTTGTCGGTAACTGTCCCATTTCACATGATTTTGAGTCTAAGGATGATTCTATTCTAAGCTTTGTCGAGATGACATTGTTGAGCTTCATATTCATATGATGTCTAATGGATGCACGATTTTATAATGAGCTTTGTCAATAGACAATGTTGAGCTTCGTTTCATATGATGTTGAGTTTATGCATGATTTCATGTTAAGCTTCGTCATTAGACGATGTTGAGCTTCGTATTTATACAATGTAGAGCCTTGCATTTTTTGGGAGAAGAGTCTGGCATCGAGCGGAGCTGAGGTCGATAACACTACGACCCAAAACTGCGCGACAGCATAGAGGTTGATTCTATTATATTATTAGGACATCCCTTGTGAGCTATCACAGCGATTAGCCCTTCAGCTTGTCTCCGATATCACATGGTAGCATCCTAGCCCTGGCAAGATTTTGGACAGCTCTGCCCACTTGAGTGTAATAGTCGGGACCACATAAGCTCTATCGTGGTATGTCGGTTAAGTGACGAGTCTCCCGTTGTCTATATCGTTTGAATTTACATATCCATTACTCATGATGATTAACTTATGCATTTATGTTTAAAAAACCAAGGTTTGGCTCATTGTTCAGCTTTTAAGATAAATGTTATGATTTAGCTTTGAGTCATTCGATTCGGTTATGATGTTCTAAAGCCATGCATGAACATGTATGATGAGACCGATTTCAGAATTAATGCATGTGATCTTCTACTTATTCTTACAGTTTATTATGTGCTTGAATGGATTTAAATGATTTATTTTATCAAAGTGGTTTTTGCCGCGTGCATATATTTTGCCATACTGAACGCATACCTTCTATCTTTTTATCGTTTCATGATACGGAGTCGGTTCTCGAGTTCAGCCTGTTCGTAACTGCTTATTAGAGTTAGCATTTGCTTGCTTGGTGAGTCCTCATCCTACGAGGACTAGACTTTCTATTATTTGAAGCGTACTTTCAGTTTCAGTACTTTTGAGCTAGTTTGAGGTGTTTTCCCATCAGCTCGTCGAATTAGGAAACATAGACTTAGACATTATTCAACTTAGATGTTTGTTCTGTTGTTATGCTATCTTATACTACTGCTGAAGTTACGACATGTTTCCTTCATGTTTATTGAATGAGATAGTGAATGCTTATTCCATGGGCTGACTTGGGGTCTCTCGGCGTCTCTTGTCCCGTGTCTACGATCCGGGTCCCCTCTCGGGTCGTGACAAGTTATCAGGGGAAATTTTATTAAGGGTATTTTTGACTTTTCTATGCTTTGAAACCCTAAACTACGTCATTTTGTGTATTTTTCTGAGTGTGTTAATATGGGTTAAGTCCCTAATGCATGCCCATTCCCATGCAAGAGCTTTAGAGAGTTTTAGGGAGATTCGTCTTTGATCTTGGGGCAGAATTATATGCCCAAGTGATACTCAAATGCTTCATTTCATCTTGTTTATCTATCTTTATTTGTACATTCTCATGTGATTTGTAGTTAAAATGTGAATTTATACTAACCAACATGATTAGTGTTGTTTTGCAGGAAAAATAAAATTTTAGGAAGCTAAGATGCATGTTGGGAGAAATCGGGAATGGACCGGGCGGCCGGTGGAAAAGGTCAAGGAAAAGCAGCAAATATAGGGGCTCATGATAGACCGTGTCACATTTGCCATCGCGGAGGCATTCTGCCCCGGATGTGTTATGTTGGCAATTTCGGTGAAGCTCCATGCGTTTGCCTCAGTAAGCGAGGCAATACCATGCGATACAAGTGTTGTACATTGGGCATATTGCAAACATCAAATTCCATTAAGGGTTCGCGTCGGCGCGCAGCACGTTGGCCAAGCCCGTGTTGCATGCCGTGGCACGCTGAGATTAAATGCCGAGGACACGATTCGGAATAAGTGCGCGTTAGCTCCGTGTCACGGAGGCAGTGCTCCGCGTGCACTCCGTGACGTTGCTTATTCAGAAAAATTCCCACCGGTATAAATAACACTTAGGTTCATTTTTAAGAATTCTGACTTAGTTGAGCAAGGACATGGGATTACGAGGCAGTTGAGGGACGAAAAATCTTAGGGTTCTTCTCTATCTCTTTCGCCTTTATTTCAATTGTTTGTATGATTTATACTCATTTGATGATGTTTAATCCACAAATGAGTGGCTAATTCACCTCTTACTGAGGTTAAGAACATTTGTAGTGGATTGTAATTGTTGATCATTTTGGTTTTTAATCTTTTCTTCCATGGTTTGTTCATCAATTCTTGTTAAATCTTTGCATTAATATTTGGCCAATGTTAATGTATATCTAAAGAATCAGTTTTATCTTGAAAGAGAAGAAATTGGAAAGTTGTGAATTGGTAGGATATGATCTCTTCTTAGTTTGGAAAAATTGAGAATTGATTTACCTTCGGAAGATAGAAATATATACGAAAGTCGTATTGGTCAATTACCGAATCGGTTTTGTATGGCTTGAACATGAATTTCTTTTATCACAGAAATGTAGGTTGAAGGTTCATGATTCTTAAGTTGGGTTGAATACGAAAGGTTTAATCCATGACGTAATTCTTGACTAACAATAGAAGGAAGATTAACCGATTTAGTGTCGATAAATTACTTCCTGCATGTTCGTATTAGCCTCGGCTTGCTCATTACTATAGTTTCAGACTCACTTTATAATTTTGTCTTAGATTAGTATAATTTAGGAAGCAAACTCTCAAAATCTTCTTTAAATTGTTGTTATGCATTTTTAGAGTTAGAGTTCATTAACGCTTAATTCGAATATTACCTTGGTTCGAGTCCACAGTAGGATCGTTACTTAGCTTACTTGAGCCACTTTACTACTTGTTCGACCACGATACTTGCGTGGCGGTGCGAAACAAACCGAACAAGTTTTGACGCCGTTGCCGAGGGCTGACAATTGGTAAATTGTTTTACGAGTGTTAGTGTAGGGCTACTATATAAGTGCGACAACGTGGTCTTGATATTTGTTTTAAATTCTTTTTGATTTTTTTTCGGATACCCTTCTTGACATGACATCGTAAAACATAAATGATTTAAATGGTGGATACTCATATTTTAGGCCGGAAATCTTATGCAGATTGTGGAGAATCCCACTTGTGGCAACACCGTAACATATGCAACATATGTGGTGGTCAAGATGGCTATTGGGATAGCTGTCCGAATGCATACTCCCCCTCCCTCGATCCCCTACTATGATCATATGTTGTTTTTGATGAATATAGGCAATGCTGAAAATGAGAATTGGGACGCCAAGCTCGAATAGAAGACATGCTAAACAACTCCTCGGGCGCAATCAGAAGCAACGAAGGAGGCAATGGCAGCGTGAGAGTTCAGAAGAGAATGTAGAGGCTCTAGAAAGGATGAGCGTTAAAGTCACGGAGATGATTGCTGGGCGAAGCTTGTGATAAATTACGGAAATTACTTGATTATAGGCGATGTTCAAGAGGAACTACAAGAGGAAGACGAGGTGAATTTTGGATAATGCCCAACAATTAGAATCTCTTGAGTGTTCCCATGATGGGCTCACACTTATGGAAAGTTCATGCATGGAAGAAGGGAGCAGAGTATACCCCAGGTGACATTAATGGAGAGACAGGATGTGATGCGAGAGGAGGTGTATACAAGTAAGGAGGTGAATCACAATGCAGTTGCGGGAATCGAGGTGTATTGGACCCCACTCGAAGCATTTTTCTACATTGAGTTTGGGTGACGACATAGAAATAGAGTCTTCCAAGCTTATATAGGAATGTCTAGAGGAGGACCAAGCCCGTATATTTTGAATTTCTTTGACTGGAGAGACAAAATGACTTCGCTTCCTTAAGGGCGTGAGTTCAAAAGGCAACATATACTGCTTGGCCCTTACAATTTTTCACCACCAGCCCTAGAACATAAGAGGAAATTAGAGAAGAAATTAGGGGTGAGATTCATATCCTCAAGGTGGAGGAAAAAACGGTGAAACGTGATACGTCGTGCGCGGCGTAAAATTAGGCGCTGCTTGGGAGGCAACTTAAGGGTACCACAGGTACCATTTTAATTTCTTGCATTTGTATTTATTTTATTTATTTTTCATCTTTTGTTTTTTTTGGTGGAAAGTTAAGCACAAATGGAGGGAAGTCTGAGCTGCCGTGGAGGAGGAAGCTAACAAGCATGGAAGAGAAAAAGTGTGGGGTCGAACACCCACTTGTGCAAAGTTGAAGGAAAGCATGTTGTTAGCTAGGCCTAAAGGCCTTAGGGAGTATTCCTCACCCTCTTTAAATGTTAAGTTGATGCTTGAGAAAAAATTTTAAAATTCTTGTGCTTAACGATTTTTGAGTGAGCGTAAGGCTTGTGAGAAATATTTGGAAATAAATAAATAAATTAAATGACAATAAATAAAAAATGAGAAAAAAAAAATTTGTGTGCGTTGAAACCTATGAATTCTAATCAATTTCTTGTAGTGAGATGATTTCGGGTGGAACGGAGGCCAAAAATGTAAAGAAATTGCAAAAGGAAAAAAAATCGAGGTGAGAAAAAATTAAAAGTGGCAGGACGGTAGGCCTACGCGATGGCTCCGTGTCGCGGAGGGCCTCCGCGTTACCTACGTGACACGTTGACCCAATTACGGAATTTTTACAAATTCGAGAACACCTCTGTGATAGCTCCGTGTCACGGAGGGTACTCAGCGTTACCCTCCGTGACACGTTGGCTGTTGTTCGCGTCCGGGTCACACCAGGTCACCGGGTAACCCGTGAAAACACCTGGCGCAACCCCGACATCCTCATTTTCCCTTTTCCCACTCCCCTCCACGACAAACGCCAAATCCCTCCTTCCCCAACGTGACAGGACCTAGAATCAAATTTTCTTCAACTTTTCTTCAAGTTCATCGATTAAAGATATGTTCTTGAACTTAACCTCAATTTTGCCTAAATTTTCAATTTTGAGCATGTGAGTAGAGTAAACCTTTCCCCTAAGTGTAAGTGACGTGAATTCAGTTAGGTTAGTGTTGATTGATGTTCGTACTATACGTTGTGATTATATGAACTCGATGAATGCATGTTTGATTGATTTTTGCAAAATTGGTACCTAGGGTTTAGGGTTGAATAGGAAGAAACTAAAATTGGGTTGAAATATGAAATATTTTGGGTTGTGCATGTTGGGTGATGTGATTTATGTTTGTGATTAATGTTGAATATGATAAATAAGGGATTTTGGAAAATGAAATTGGTGAATTGCATAGGTTGTTGTTGAAGAGATTTTTGGCTAAGTGCTATGTGATGTAATGGAATCGATAGTGATATTGTGATTAGCTGTACGAAGTCTGAGTAGTACAAAGTAGTTATTCCATCGACTTATCCGAATGCATAAGGCATGTTGATTGTAAGGGTGAAAACTATGATTGTCTTGCGAATTGGTTAAATTGTGGCTAAAAGACTAATGTGGGGTGGCTTAACTCCACCCAGCCTTAGTCGAGATTAATTTTTGACTTGAATAACATTAGAGCTATTACATTTGATTTGACAACGTGGAGCGGCAAGACAAGGAAAGGCGCATCTACATCGGGCGCCGACAGAAAGAAAGGATTAGACTAGGAACAATAGTTCCAGCAGCACCACTTGATTCTGCACGGCCAACGCCGTCAATATGGAAACCCGATGGGTGACGGACGAAGGGAAGAAAAAGGTACGCAAAGCACAAGGAAAGTCAAAATACTTCCACGAGCACATTGCAAGGAAGCCACTTGCACGAAATTCCCCCGAGAATGCATTACACCGGATTAACCTTTGTCGTCTTTGAACTTCATCTTTGAAGAGCTTAAGGAGTGCAATCTTCGTCTGATTCAGGAGTTCTACACCAACTGTGGAACCCGACACTCCGCAGTTACACCGTCAAGATAGGGGCAGGTTGTCACCTTTGAAACCAATCACCTTAATGCCATATTGGGGCGCGGGACACGAGCCCATGTACTCAGGAAGCTGAACATAACTCCACCTTATGTAGATATCGGGCCTTTCTGTGTGGAGCCCGTTCGACAGCGCGGTGGAACAGGCACAAGGAGAGGGGCTACCATCGGACACTGCCCTACTCTCAAAATGAGCAGGAAGCCGATTTGGCTCAAAATTGTTTATTCACTGCCTAATCCCGGGGAGTGCACATGACGAGATGTCACCGGGGTGTGTGTTGTGGTTTATGCCCTGACAAGAAAGAGGCTGGAGATTAATGTTGGGGCGGTGATCATCTCCACCATGAAAGCAATTTGCATCAGGGGGCACAGGTACGAGTTTGTTGGTTTGCGGCCACGTTCTGAGGGCCTTGATATCGAGGAAGAGGCCCTGGACTACATCCCGCAGATGGATAGGCGTGCCTTGGACGCCACCAAAACCAAGTCCCACCGACACCACTCACGGGCCAGTTCTCACTAACTTCCAAGCGACATGCTCGGGATGATCAGTATATGGCCCGCATGTTCGGGATGCAGATGCTATAGTGGCGCATAGGCGGGAGGCCAGCAACGAAGATGAGGGCCCATGGCGGCTCGACTTGGACTACCCACCGTGAAAATGCTCAGGCTCTATGCTGAGTGGGGCCAGCTTTTGTGGAGCCTGTAGATATTGAAATGTCCCCACATGAGAACACACCGTAAAGAGACTCGAATATTGAATTGAATGAAAACTGTGAAGCGGTCAGATATGGGGGCCGAGGCACGGCTTTGAAGAAATTGAATACCCGATTGATCATGGAGTTTCACCACCTACTTTTGTGCTATGCTGAATTTTGTGAACACTGGGGACAATGTTCGGTTTAAGTGTGGGGTGGGAGTAGTTAGGTGTTGGTTGTTTTGTTGTTGTTTATGTTCATGTCTTGTTGTTGTGCTGTGAAAAAATTGTGACCACAGCTGATTTTGTGTATGTTGTGTATTGTAACTCGATGTTGTAATGAATGTGAAAGCTGTTGTGTGCTGTGCTGAGTTGTTGTTAATTGGTTGTGTAAATATTTTGTTTTTATCGAAATTATCCGATATTTTTAAAAAAATTTAAAACTTCAAAAAAAAAATTTATGATTGGGTTTCTCGCGTTTGATTTTGGTGCTTTTACCGAGAATTGTCCCATTAGTGTCGTAAATAGTGACCGTTTCCCTATGATGGATGGATGACGACCTTCTTAAGGAAATGTAGTCAGCAAGGTAGTTTTCTTTCTTTTATTTTCTTTTTGTTTGTTTGTATCCCAAACGTGTCGCTACTTTATGATTCGAGAATTCTTGTTGCGTGTTGTACATGATATTTAGAATGCAAAGAGGGTGATTCGTATGAAAGCATGCTACTGTGGCTCATGTTTAGATACCTGAGCCATAGAGTTCGATTCGGTGTGATTGAGGCTTAATGTTTGAATTCTTGTAATTAGCTGACTGAAAGAGTGTGTGAATAGGTCTTGAGTTGAGCATGTGCAACGGGGGTGTGTAGCGGGTTTCGAGTATTCCATGCTATTGTGAAGTACATAGAACTTGTCTGGTGTGTGTACGAAATGAAATGAAGGATGTGTATTGTACGAGAGGATGTAGGCATTTCTTTTGATTTAACTAGCAGAATGTTTTTTCCATTATCATACCTACCTTGAATGTACATCTGAATTGACCCGTGAGCTTTTTAGCCTATTTTTTTCTTTAGAGTCGAGAAAAGGTACAAGCCGAGCTTAACCCCTTCTTTTCATTATCCGTGGTCGATCCAAAACTCTTAAGCGCTCAAGAAAAATAATTTTCCCACAGTGTCAAGGAGTGAGAAGTGTGAAAAGAAAAGAAAAGCGGGAAATGAAAAGGGTGAATAAAGAAAAGGTCAAGGTGCACTTGCTGAAATTAAATAAAATGAAGATGTATAACTAATCTTTGTTATTAAGTCGAGTGTGCTTAAAGAAATGAGAACAAAAATGAAGAAAGACTTCAAGAATGGGAGGATGAAGGAAGAAACAATACCCATGATGGTGGGATGTATTGAAAAACACTTAAGGAAGCTAGTTGCTATTATTGGTTAGCCCAGAATTTACTAGTTCCTTAGCTTACATTACAACCCATTAAGTACTACGTGATCTTACATCACGCGTCCTTATATTAGTGGAGTAATACACTAGAGGCAAGCCTATAGTTCATGACATGATGCATGTGAATTCTTTGGGGAGAAGAGCGAAATCGTGTTCATATACCCTAAATGTAATGTTTTGAGATCATATGATTGAAAAGGGAAATTCTCCCGTGTTGTGAGGGCACATGCTTGACGAGGCTGAATTTTGTGTCGGATGTCTTGATCGCTTGATTTGCACAAGTTTTCCAAGATCGAGAGTCGATTCTTGAGTCTAGGAGGTCTTAATGTGGTGAATGTCATTGTATTGATGAGACTATGCATGTTTTCTTGATGATTTGCTATATTAAATAATCAGTATAACCGTAGCTTGAATTGTCGAGCCAAAGTAGCTATGTGTGGAGTGTCAATTGCATGAGACGTGAGTATTGTTGAGGACGAACAAGGTTTTAAGTGTGGGGTAAGTGATCTTGGGCAGAATTATATGCCAAGTGATACTCAAATGCTTCATTTCGTCTTGTTTATCCATCGTTATTTGTGCATTCTCATGTGATTGTAGTTAAAATGTGAATTTATACTAACCAACATGATTAGTGTTGTTTTGCAGGAAAAATGTAATTTTAGGAAGCTAAGATGCATGTGGGAATCGGGGAATGGACTCGGAAGCGAGCGGTGGAAAGGTCAGGAAAAGCAGCAAATATAGGGGCTCCTTGCGCTTGATGGAGCCGTGTCACGCTGCCATCGCGGAAACATTCTGCCCTGGATGTGTTATGTTGGCAATTTCCAGTGAAGCTCCGCGTTGCCTCCGTGACACGAAGGCAATGCCACACGATACAAGCGTGGCATGTTAGGCATATTTACAGAACATCAGAATTCCAGTAAGAGGTTTGCATCGGCGCAGTGGCACGTTGGCCAAGCCCCCGTTGCATGCCATGGCACGCTGAGGATTAAATGCTGAGGACCTGATTCCAGAGAGGTCCGCGATGGCACCATGTCACAGAGGCAGTGCTCATGTGCACTTTCCGTGACACGTTGCTTGTTATTTCGGGAAAAATTTCCACCAGTATAAATAGCACACTTAGGTTCATTTTTAAGAATTCTGACTTAGTTGAGCAAGGACGTGGGTTACAGGCAGTTGAGGGGCCGAAAATCTTAGGGTTCTTCTCTATCTCTTTCTCCTTTATTTCAATTGTTTGTATGATTTATACTCATTTGGTGATGTTTAATCCACAAATGAGTGGATAAATTCACTTCTTCTTGAGTTAAGATCATTTGTAGTGGAATGTACTTGTTGATCATTTTGGTTTTTCGTCTTTTCTTCCATGATTTGTTCTATCAATTCTTGTTCGAACTGCATTAATGTTTGGCCAATGTTAATGTATATCTAAAAATTCCAATTTTATCTTGAAAGAGAAAGAATTTGGAAAGTTGTGAATTGGTAGAATATGATCTCTTTACTTAGTTTGGGAAAATTGAGAAATTGATTTACTTCAAAATAAAATATCTGTAGAAGTCGTATTAGTCAATTACGAAATCGGTTTTGTATGGCTAGAACATGAATTTCTTTTATCACGAAATGTAGGTTGAAGGTTCATGATTCTTAAGTTGGGTTGAATATGAAATTTTTAATCCATAGGCAATAATTCTTGACTAGAATACGAGAAATATTAACGATTTGTATCGATAAGTACTTCCTGTGTTCGTATTAGCCTCAGCTTGCTCATTACTATAGTTCGACTCAATTTGTAATGTTGTTTTAGATTAGTATAATTTAGGAAACAAACTCTCAAAATCTTCTTTAAATTGTTTGCATTTTTTAGAGTTAGAGTTTATTAACGCTTAATTCGATTATTACCTTGGTTCAGTCCTTGTGGGATCGATACTTGGCTTACTTGAGCCACTTTACTACTTGTTCGGCTTGATGTGCACTTGCGTGTAGTTGCGAAACAAATCGAACAGTCTTCTTCCGGAAAGTTTCCATCAATTTCTTTGTGGGTATTCAAGGAACTTCAAAATAAATCCATTTCCAGGTATGTAGGATTTTTTAGAATGGGTGAAATCCTTTCACACCCATGTCGAATTTCGATTTAAATCATGATTTCTCCTATTAAATCTATGGGGGTTTACCCAAATGCATGAAAATGTGATTTTCTCTTTAAAGATAGATTTAATTGAGTTTTAATTATTGAATTATGAATGATGGGAAGGTTTTATATTATTTTCTTTAAAAATCATGTTTCAAATCTTTTAAATCTAAAATGCCCATTGATGGTAGTTCATGAAAGTTATAATTTATGATGAATATTAAATATTTTGAGTTTATTGATGATGGAAAGGCAAGATATCAAGTTACTCATGTTTATGAGCATATGTTTGAAAGAATTGAGTATGTCAAAGTATTGGACAATGCCCACATGCTGAAGAATGATTTACGATTTATGAATGAATTGGATGAATTATCGATTTATGATGTTGGCCGATGAAAAAGGGCCTTGATTCTTGGCTAAGCATGTATTAAAGGGGATGAATGATGATAAATTTTATCTTTAAGCCAATGAATCTTAATTCATGATGTTTTGATTCACGTATGAGCCTATAGCATGTTTTGGGAGCTGTGTCTAGCACCGAGAGCAGCCCGGCGTTCAAGGACTATGGCGGTGTCTCTTTCCACGTGCCATCGTGGGTTTCTAAGTACATAATGTATTGATAATGATCCCCACAAATGTGATATCACACCTAATACACTGACCCTCACCTGGAAAACTAGAGATCGGCTCTTCCCACTTGAGTGTGATAGTTAGGGCATCATGAGCTCTGTCATGATGGGTATCCGGTTATGGCGAGTTCTCCCATTTTCCGCATGTCTTATGCATTGTTATGTTTATGTTATTGGCTCAGAGATTATGTTTTGATAAACTTTACTTACGATTATGATAATGAATGATTTATAGAATATGAATTTGAAAGTCTTGAGCCTTATGTTTTCTTATGAAGTTTATGATACAAGCATGGTGTCTTTCTCCTATGCTTATTTGCCAGGCTTATTTCTGATTAAATGTCCGTTTATTTACCTTGCATACTACGATACAGTCACATACTGACTGCATACTTTCTATGCTATATCGTTTCATGATACAGGGTGCGGATTTCAGGCTCATCCTCATCTATAGATCATCTCCGTTTATGCTCTCCAGCTTATTGGTGAATCCTCTCATGTTCCGAGGGCCGTTTGACAGAACTTTTATGTTATCTTGTGTGTTTCGGTATTGTTTGGGTTAGTTGGGGATGTTGTCTCATCAACCCATTGTGTATATTAAGTGCGTAGACAGAAAGTATGTACTACTCAGCCTATGTATGCGTTTAGTATTTTTGTTGTTATCACTATGGTTATGTTTTCGCTATGTTTATATTAAAGCATTCCACTTATTTAAATAAGATTAGTTGTATGCATGTGCCATGGGCAGACTTCCAGGTCTCTCGGGGTCCCTAGTTTCGTGTCTACGATCGGTGTACGTTCAGTTGTGACAATCAGATCCTTGAGTGTGCAGGAGCGATAGAGGCAACTACAATGGCTAGGCGGTGAGCTGTTTGGAACAAGGATGAGGGTGAATAGATTTACATGAGAGAAGTAAGTGACCAAGTATGAACTTCATTGGAAAATCCTGTTGGACACTAGTGCGCCATCGGTTAGCACCTACGTTCGTAACCAGCACTGAGTACTGACAAGACGCTTTGGTTGCATGCCTCATGTTTCATTACCCCATCAAAATTCTGAGGATCATAGCCGATGAGATCAGGGCGAGAAGTGGGAGGCGCCTATGGGCCCCATTCCAGTACGAGTATTTAGATTATGTATGGAGGAAAAGTTCCACGGGAGTGATAAGCAGTTAATTAGGCCAAAGGATTGCGACATAGGCCTTATTCGGGATGAGATAAACCGGTAACGAGATCGGGATTCCCATTACTATCCCAGCTGACCAAGCCGGTAGGGCAGTACGAGGTGAATGTCCATGTGCTTGAGGAGCAAACGAGAAACCGGCTACGAACGCCGGTCATTCGAGTCGGCTCCCAGCACCTTAGTTACACCACTGCCCAACATGCAGGCTCAGACACCAATAGGGTGCATCTTGGTACCACACGACTTCCTCCATTCAGCTAAGGAATTTACCATGACGGCGTAAAGATTTAGGCCATGATGGATAATGTCAAACCATGGGTCAAGTCGAGAATGAGGCGGCAGCTCAGGCTCTACATGCCCGCCTAGATAGTTTGGGAGCCGTTTGAATGAGAGAATGGCGGAGAAGACCAATACCACCGGTCTTCGTGCGGAGTTGGGGCTCTTCGGGGCCAAGTAGTTGAGGATTTTCATCACGACAACCAACGGTTTTGCCCAGCGGCCCCACTCTTCCGGACCTAGATGCCGAAACTTGATAGAGACAAGCCCAGTTTTGCAGCATACTGAGCCGACCGCAGCTGGTGATAAAGGCAGAAGAGAGCTGCTGAAAGATGCTAATGAGGATATTTTTGAAAAGAAGAAGAAGGAGAGGAAGTAGCGCAAAGAAGGCTAACCGCGAGCATACGAGACTCATGCAGCACACATATGGCGAAATTTGCATAGAATAGCTAAGAAGAAGCGAAGCGGCTCACGCGCCCCAGCACGAGATTTCCCATGACCATGACCCTTCAGGTGAGCCATATTCAGCCAAGACATATTCAAAGGCCATTTAGCGGCCACGCGACTCTTGAGGGGGACCACTCCCCTATTGACACACAATTGAGCGTGCCGGCCACCATAGTGCCACTATTATAGTGAAGTACCACCTCAGCGAGATGACAAGAGCGCTAGTGCGCAACAGGTATGTTATATGATCGTAGGCAAAATAGCATGTCCAACGTACTTTATAACTTAGTTTTACCTTGTTTATCTAATTCATTATATACATTTTCATGTAATTTTATATAAATATGTGAATATAGGTGCTAACCAACATGCTTAGTCCTTGTTTTTGTAGGTTTCAATGATTTTGAGGAATAATTTATAAGTTGGTGAAGTAGAGGAATGGAGTCGGGAAAATGGCGAAAGTCGGTAAGTAGCATGCCATGGCAAGGCGGGCATGGCGTGTGCCACGCCGTGCGTGTGCCACGCCCGGCAGCGTGCCACGCCCCGCCAAACACTTGCTTGAAGCGAGCTCCGTGCGCCAGCAACGTGCCACGCCGGGGCAGCTGCGTGATGAAGGAAGTCCAACATGGCTTGCGCATGTGCGGCGTGTCACAGCAGCCTTGTTGACACTCGGCGATTTGGCATCGGAGGCAATTTCCAGAGAGCCTCCGCGTTTGGGCCGTGGCACGGAGCGAGTGCTCCGCGTGCACCTCCGTGACACGTTGCTTGTTGGCTGGGAAAAATTCCCACTAGAGTAAATAACAAGGTTCATATTTACCTGTCCCGACTTGGTGGAGCAGAACGTGGGTTACATCTCTTTGGTGAGGGACGAAAATATTAGGGTTTTTCTCTATCTCTTTCTCCTTTCTTTCAATTGTTTGTATGATTTACACTCATTTGATGATGTTTAATCCACAAATGAGTGGCTAAATACACTTCTTGCTGAGGTTAAGAACATTTGTAGTGAAATGTGATTGTTGATCATTTGGTTTTCCATCTTTTCTTCCATGGTTTTTCTATTAATTCTTGTTCTTACTGCATTAATGTGGCCAATGTTAATGTATATCTAAAAAGTCGATTTCACTCGAGCAAGAAATTAGAAAGTTGTGAATTGATAGGATATGATCTTTTCTTAGTTTAGGAAAATTGAGAATTGATTTACCTTCGAGGATAAATATACACGAGGAAGTCGTATTTGTCAATTCTGGAATCGGTTTTTGTATGGCTAGAACATGAATTTTTTTTATCACGGAAATGTAGGTGGAAGGTTCATGATTCTTAAGTTGGGTTAAATACTAATCCATAGGCAATAATTCTTGACTAGCAGCCGGAGGAAAGATTGATCAATTGTTTGATAATTTATTTCTCTACATGTTCGTTTTAGCCTCGGCATGCTCATACTTACTTAGTTCGGACTCAAATTGTATATTCATTTTGGACTTGAGCAAGTATAATTAGGAAACTAAATATAAAAATCTTTTCACATTGTTGTCTGCATTTTAGAGTTAAGTTTATTAACACTTGATTAGATTGATACCGAAGTCAGGTCCACGTAGGATCGATACTTGGCTTACTTGAGCCATTTTACTACTTGTTCGACCACATGCACTTGCGTGTAGTCATCCAGAGCGGATGAACAAGTTTTGGCGCCGTTGCCGAGGACTGGCAATTGGTAAAATTTTTTCTTAAGTGTTAGTTTACAAATTCTATATAAGTGCTGACAACTTGGTCTTGAATTTTGGTTTTAAATTCTTTTTGATTTTTTTTTCGGATACCTTTCTCCGCATGACATCGTGGAATACAAATGGTTTAAATGGTAGTTACTCCTTATTTTGGCGAATCTTGTATGAATTTCGGAGGACCCCACTTGTGGCAGCTTCTTGTAACACGTGCAACATGTGGTGGTCAAGATGGCCATTGGGGTGGCTGTCCCGAATGCATACTCCCCTCCCCAGGCCTTCTCTGATCCTTCTGTTGTTTTCGATGAACCTTAGGCATGCTGAAAATGAGGACTTGGGACGCCAAGCTCGAATAGAAGACATGCTGGAAAACAACTCCTTGAGCAATCGGAAGCAATGAAGGAGGATAGCGGTATTGAAATTCAGCAAAGAAGAAGAATGTAAGCTCTAGAAAGGATGAGCGATTAGAATTCACGGAGATGATTGCTGAGGCTGAGGCTTGTGATAAATTGCAGGTAACAGTTGCAGGCGATATTCAAGAGGAAGACAAGGGTGAATTTTTGGATAATGCCCAACAATTAGAATCTCTTGAGTGTCCCCGTGATGGGCTCACACTTATGGAAAGTTCATGCACGGAAGAAGAGGCAGTATACCCCATTTGACATTAATGGAGAGACAGATGTGATGCAGAGGAGGTGTATATACAAGTAAGAGAGGTCAATCGCAATGCGGATTTGCGAAGTCGGGGTGTATTGGACCCCACTCGAAGCATTTTCTACATTGAGTTTCAGGTGACGACATAGAAATAGAAATCTTCAAGCTTATAGAGAAATGCCTAGAAGAGGAACAAGCCCCGTATATTTTGAAATTTGCTGACTCGGAGAGACAAAAAGACTTCGCTTACTTAAGGGCCAATAAGTTCAAAAGGCAACATCTACCGCTTGGTCCTTACAATATTTCACCACCACCCCTAGAACATAAGAGAATTAGAGAAGAAATTAGGGGTGAGATCATATCCTCAAGGCGGAAGAAAAAGTGGTGAAACATGATACGTCGTGTGCGACGTAAAATTGGAGATTGCTGCTTGGGGAGGCAACCCAAGGTACCATGAGTACCATTTTAATTTCTTGCATTTGTGTTGATTTTTTATTTATTTTTCATCTTTTGTTTTTTTGGTTGAAAGTTAAGCATAGATGGAGGGAAAGTCTGAGTACCCGTGGAGGAGGAAGCTAACAAACATAGAAGAGAAAAAGTGTGGGGTCGAACACCCACTTGTGCAACATTAAAGAAAAGCATGCTATTAGCTAGGCCTAAAGGCCTCGGGGAGTATTTCTCACCCTCTTTAAATGTTAAGTTGATGCTATGGGAACATAGCATGATTCAAGTGTGGGGTGAGGGAAATTTTAAATTTTTGTGCTTAACGTGTTTGTGTGAATGTAATGCTTGTGAGAAAAATTGAATTTTTTTTTATGAGTTAAGCATGACTTCATCACCCGTTGGTTTCTTTTCGGTTCTTTTTCGACGGGGTTCTTTGAACCGAAAATAAAACTTTTCTTTGTCTGTATATAAAATTTGTAGTCATAGTTAGAGATTTTTTCCGACAATGGATGGATGGCGACCGTCTTGAGGAAAAATTAGTCGGTAGGTTGGTTACAACGTAGCTAATTGATGGCTTGATGTTCTTGTTATGTGCTATGCATGATTGTAAAAGATACAAGTGTGGTTAGTGTTGAAGCATGTAAATGTATAACTTTGTGTGGGAACACTTAGGCTCTTGAATTTGACTCAATATGAGTGAAGCTTAATCTTGAATTCTTGTGATTAGCTGATTAGAGTACGCGGAATGTGTCTTGATTTGACATGTGCCGCTGAATGTAAGTTTTCGAATATTCCGTGATATTTTGGAATGTCTAGAACTTTCCTGGTGTGTATATAAAGCAGCTTGAGGATGTGAATTGTAGGAGATGATTTAGGCATTTCTTTGAATGAACCAATTGTTATCCCTCACTTTACCTACCTTGAATATTTAATCTAGTTAGCCCCATTGACACTTGAGCCTATTCTTTGATAGATACAACATAAAAGCAATCCTTTTCTTTCATTAGCCTTGAATTTGATCCAAAACTCCAGACGCTTAAGTGAAAAAGTCGAAAGAGTGAAGGAGTGAGAATTGGGAAAAACAAGGAAGGAAAAGTAGCAAGTTGTAAAGTTGAAAAGGACAAGGTGCACTTGTGTGGAAATAGTTGATTATTAGTAGGGAGTAAGAAAATAAGCAGATCAAAAAAAAATTGCTTAAGTACTCCTTACTACTAAGCTGAGTGTGCTTAAAGAAAGGGGAACAAGAAGAAAAAAATCCAGGATGGAAAGAATGAGAGGTGAAGTAAGAAGAGATATCCTTAATGAAGGTTGAAGTTATTAAAAGCGAGCAGGAAGATAGTCACTATCAGCGAGAATAATTTCCGTCACCCAACACATTACAACACATTAGTCCTACTTGATCTTACATTCATACATCTTAAATGAGGGAAGTAAAACACTAAGGACAAAGCATGAATTAGCTACATGATGCATGTGAATTCTTTGTGAGAGCGAGCGTAATATTTATTCATATACCCATACTTGGTGTGATTTGAATAATTGTGAGTAAAGGGTAACTCTCTTGTTATGAGGCACATGTTTAATGAGAATAACATCAATGTTAGATTTCTTGATCAGCTTGAGATTTGCATGAGTTTTGCTAAGATTGAGGAACGATTCTTGAGGCTAGGAAGTCTTAACATAGTTGTATTTCATTTCAATGATCCAAATCGGGCATGCTCTATTTTAGCTTATCTTAAATAATCATTGCCGTAGCTTGAATGATCTTGCTAAATTAGTATGTGTGAGGATTTTCATTTACATGAGATGTAAAAGAGGTTGTTCGAGGACGAACAAGGATGTAGTGTGGGGTAGGTGATCGTGGGCAAAATATAGCATGTCAAGCGATAATTTATAACTTAGTTTTCCTTGTTTATCTAATTAATTATATACATTTTCATGTAATTTTATATAAATGTGAATATAGGTGCTAACCAACATGATTAGTCCTTGTTTTGTAGGTTTAAATGATTTTAAGGAACTAATTTATAAGTTGGTGAAGTAGAGGAATGGAGTCGGGAGCAAATGGCGAAAGTCAGCAAGTAGCATGCCATGGCAAGGCTGGCAGCTGGCGCATGCCCGCCGTGCGTAATGCCTTAGCCAATGCCACGCGCAGGCACCTTGAGAAGAAACGAGCTCCGGTACTTAACAACGTGCCACGCGAGGAGCAGCTGCGCGACAGAGGAAGGCCAGCGTGCTGCATGTGTGCAGCCATCACGCCAGCAGCGCGGTGACACTTTCAGCGATTTGGCATCCGGAGGCAATTTCGAGAAGAGCCTGCGTTTGAGCCGTGTCACTCGTGACACGTTGCTTATTATTCGAGGAAAAATTCCCACTAGTATAAATAGCACACTTAGGTTCATTTTTAATATTCTGACTTGGTGGAGCAAGAATGTGGGTTACAGGCTGTTGAGGGCGAAACTCTTAGGGTTTTCTCTATCTCTTTCTCCTTTCTTTCAATTGTTTGTATGATTTACACTCATTTGATGATGTTTAATCCACAAATGAGTGGTTAATTTTCTCTATCTCTTTCTCCTTTCTTTCAATTGTTTGTATGATTTACACTCATTTGATTATGTTTAATCCACAAATGAGTGGCTAATTTCACTTCTTGCTGAGGTTAAGAACAATTGTAGTGAAATGTGATTGTTGATCATTTGGTTTTTCAGCTTTTCTTCCATGTTTTTTCTATTAATTCTTGTTCTTACTGCATTAATGTTTAGCCAATAATGTAAATCTAAAAAGTCCGGTTTCACTCGAGAGAGCACAAAATTGGAAAGTTGTGAATTGATAGGATATGATCTTTTATTAGTTTGGGAAAATTGAGAATTGATTTACCTTCAGGATAGAAATATACCTGAAAGTCGT
>JACEIK010007547.1:26239-36904 GCA_018107945.1 Datura stramonium | reverse complement strand
TACAATTTACATGAGAATGTACACACATTGTTGGACAAACAAGGCAAAAGCTACACATTTGAGTATCAATTTGGCATATAAATATGCCCCTGATCACTCGTTCCATTTCTTTCTCTTATTTTAGTTAATATTTTATTATCATATATTTAATTTTATTTTTATTCATATATTGTTATTTTTATTTTAAACTTGCACAATGGATAAGTTGATTAACAAAGCTAGCAAATTTATTCGAGGTAGTAGTAGTACTAGCAATACTAATACTAATATTAATAGGTGTAGAGGAGCTAGAGCTATTCAAGAGGTTTTTCTTCTAATACTACTATTTTTGCAAATTAATTATTTACACATTTATCTTAAACATCTCTTGATAATCTTATGGATTATGTACAAATGAAATAAGATTATGGAATAGAGGATAATAATTGTAATGACCCGACCGACCGTTATAGCACCTCGACCAACCAAGAGCGGGTGATTTTTTTTAGAAAGTTGAAACAAAATCTTCGAGAAACACGGGGCATGATACGAACAAGGTGAATGGGCTGGGTCACAATCGGGTGGACCCAGACACGTGTCCGTTGCGACGGGACGCTTCCCGCCATAGCGGAACCGCTGCAGCTGGTGGCGCAGACCAAAATTCCACAATCCCGTTCTATTTAGGATTTTAAAAATATGTCTCCAAAAAGGGCTTAATATAAAGGCCAAAAAAAGAATAGAGAACAGATTATTGGAAAAAGAAGAAGGGCTAGGAAGTGAAGATTCATCCTCAATGACTAGGATTTTCTACAAGAACTCAAGAAATCGAGGAAAACATACAATTGGAAACATCTCGACAACAGCTTGACACCCAGGTAGGCTATGGTTTACTCACTCTTGTGTTAGACTTTGATTAGCTAAACATATACGTGCATATGATCGATATGCTTTGAGGAGTAGGATCAAAACTTAGATAAATTATTGTCGATTAATTGAAATCAGTGAGATTCTGAGGATGAGTGAATTAAAAAAGGGGTAGTGATATCCCCGTAATATGAAAACCCCTAGAGAAGAGATGAAAATAATAATTAGTCTATGACTAAGGATGTATGTGGGGACGAATCAATTGTATATAGATTGACCTTTTGGCTTTGTTACTAAATATATTTTTCCTGCGTATAGAATTATAGGGTCATTCTTTTGGGATTAAAATCTTGAACGATTAATTATGTAAATCATGTTTAGAAGATGCAATAAGCGAATGATTAATAGGTTATGATTATTATAAAACGTGAGTGAAGCCCGTTAATTAGGGTAGTTATACTTTACGTAATGACTTGAATATGCTGCGGTTAATATTGTATTATTTGCGTTGGTGAATATTGTTCATGTTGATAGTTGCACCGTGAAAAGTTAATGATTAAAATAAGCTTCATAAGATATTGCTTTCATTTTGGTGGGTATAATAGAGAATGAGACACTAGATAGGGAAGGAACGATTCCTAGAAGAGGTTGGAAAGAGGACTGGTTGTAGTACTACAAACAGTACTGCTGTAGTGAGACCGTTGTGGCGATAGTAATGCCGATGCAGCGGAGTCCAAACGAGTGAGCAAGCCAAGTGGAAATTCCTTGTAATGTATTAATGTAACTTATATTATTACTATTTGTGTGCGAGATTAGGTTCAAAATTATGCATGTGATTGTACTAGTTGATATGTATATGTAACTCATGTCGTGTGTGATATATTGTTGTTGTGCTATGATGTTCTATAATGCATGATACGGAGAGTGAATCTTCGATATGATGGTGAATGTGAGGCTTGGGGCCAAAATGTAAAGAACTCGGATAAACACATTAGTACGATCAGACCCTGAATGAGGATTGGATACTTAAGTGACTCATGCCCGAGTTGAGCATCTGAGCGGCGGTGTGAGAGAGTACACATACAGGTATAGCTAAAAGACCATACGGCTGGGTGTACATATATGAGTACAAAAATAGATATGATAAAGGACTCATACAACTGGGTGTACAGTACATAGATTTCTAAAGTCCCCTGTAGGTCATGACTGGAAGGGCAAGCATAAGACCTTTTGGCATGTGTGTACAATGATATGACGAAGGCGTGTGCCCAGCATATCACCGATGGATGATTGTGGGATAGAGAATGTGCTGGTATGGTTAATTATACATACGGCTGCAAAGACAGAAAGCTATAGGTATACAACTGTCTTAAGGGATATACCGACATGATTCGAGTTTAGGTAAGAAACATGTGTAAGATATTAGACATGGATATACCATTCAGGTATGATATCTTATGGAAGATTCATTGTATGTGAACAGGTATGTGTATATACTTTAATGTTTGGGGGAAATTAACTCACTCAATATGTTTTGATGACTTTTGTGCATACTTGAATTAGTTAATCTGTATTTGTGATGGAATGTTTTGTTGTAATTGGTTTTGTTGGTTATGGAAGATAGTATGACAGGTTTAAGCAAAAGATAGTTAATTATTGCGAGATAACAAGTAGGCTTTATTAATTGATGTACCTCACTAAGAAGGGTCAGAAAATCCTGTAGGTAATTAAATGGGCTAATTAATGGTAGAAACGGACTTGGTCAATCATAGTGAAATGGTAAGAGAGATAGTAAGGTATGGAAGTTTATATAAAAAATAAACAAAACTGGAGTTGGTACGTCGTTGCAGTGGACAAGTAGTTGTGGCAGCGGGACCGCTGTGGCGGTCTGAGTAATCACTGCAGCGGCATAGTAAGGAGGTAGATTGAAGATAAATTGATGTATAGAATGGTTGGATCATTTCACAAACCCAGATAGGACCTAGGAAAACATAATGTAGTATTAAAATTATTGAGCGGTTATACATGTGGATTCATTGTTTAATTTAGTAGCATTGATTGTATGTTGATTATTATATTGTTGTATTCACTAACCTTAGTTGGTTGATGATGCCTACCAGTACGTGTGGTGTACTGATACTACTTGCTATGCCTTTTTGGTGTAGGTTGTGGTAGGTTGAAGTTCCTTGATTGACGTGGAGTACTCGACATCAGCTTCGGTGTCCTTCTTCTAAGATGAAATTGTGTCATTTATTTTTTCATGTATTTCTATTAGGACTCTTGTACCTGTCTAGACTTAATCTTGGGAGAGTCATGATTTCAGAAAGTTTGTATTTTTATTTTTATTTTGAGTTATTGTTGATTAATGAAAAGTAATGATAAATTTAGGTAATAATGGTAATGTTCCAGAAGGGTTATCCTATCGAGTAGAGTCCATGTAGGTGCCCGCACGATCCTCTTATTTTGGGTCATGAAAAGCTGGTATCAGAGGACCTAGGTTACCGATCTCACAAGTACAAGAACAATGTCGAGTAGACTCCTACGGATTGGTGTGTAGACATCCATATCTAATCTTTAGGAAGCTATAAGGAATTTAGGAAGTTCTTGCTTATTTCTTTCCCATCATGCTGTCAGGGTATGTTGATCGCCTGGGTTGAGCCAATTGGTATATGAAAGGTTCCAATTGGTGTCTTGACAGGTCCAATGGGTATTCGACTATGCATGATTAATGAAGGTAGGCAATAATACTGGTGGGTGAGATTGGCCTGAATTTCCACGAAGAAACGAGAAACCTACAGGTGATCGGGTTAGTGATTTTCATTGTAACGAAGTCCGTCTCACTGCCATGGACTCGCTCCACGAAAGAGGTACCGCCGTAACAGATCCATTGTCACGGTAGAACTACCGCTGCATCGTACATGGCCAGGAAGAATGCCATATTCTAAAATTTTCAAGTTCCCTTGTTTGGAATAGCAACCATAAGGATCAAGCAATCAAAACCATTTATACAATACGAGTATGAGTAAAATCATGGTGATAGGATATAAGGGGGCCAACACGGCCAATATCATCTGTCATGACTCAAATATGGCTCGAATTGAGACACAGGACAAGGAGCCCCGAGAGACTCCAAGTCGATCCATGGCATGAACATACATCTGACTCAATCAATAAAAGAGGAAGATCAACACAATAAACATAAAGGAAGTCTGAACATAGTATAACATCATAACATACAATACGAGTCTAAATCTGAATACAATCTATGTCTGAAAAGCCTCTATTACTGATGAGTTGATGGGACAAGGACCCCAACTAACTCTCTAAGTCTGAAAACTGAAAGTACAAAGATAACTGAAAAGAGATGGCCCTTAGGAGATGAGGACTCACCAACTGAGACTGGATGTTAACTCCGGAAACTGGCTAGTAACGGGACTTATTCTGAAAATCGGAGCCTATATCATAAAATGATACAACATAGAGTATGCGATCAGTACGTGGAATGTACTGAGTATGCAATGTAAGTAAAACCGCTTAAGTAAGTAAAATCATAAATAATGCATTTCATAAAATATAATCAAGATAATATTCTGATAATAAGGCTTGCATGCTATTTTCTAAAATAATGATCTGAACATAAATGCATATCATTATTAATTTGAATGACCCAAAGTTGAAAACTGATAATCATAAGTAAAACTTAACATTGGGTCAAACCTGCTTAAAATCTATATATATCATGAATGATAAACATGAACAACTGAAATCATGAGGAACAATGGGAGACTCGTCATATAACCGACATTACCATGAAAGAGCTTACGTGGTCCCAACTATTATACTCAAGTGGGAAGATCCATCCAAAACCTTGCCAGGGCTAAAGTCACTACAATGATATCAATATCAAGCTGAAGGCCCTGTGAGGCAGGGGAAAGCTCACAAGTTAGGTCCTAAATAAACTGAACATACCTACGTTGGCTTGTAATTCTAATGTATAAGGTTGACTGGCCTTTAGCCTACTTGGTGCTAGACACTACTCCCAAAAACATGCATATTCTCTCCATTATATTTTAATGAAGCTGACCATCGTCTAGTGACGAAGCTGAATAATCATATACATATAAAATCTGAAATCATACATGAGGAGCCTTGGCTCAAACCATACTGAAAGTTGAACATAATTGGGAGTCTAGACACCAAAACCATGTGGTAAGCTAATTGACATGAAAGATTAAATCATACTTGAACATATGTGCTTGCCCAATACTAAAACATGCTTGAAAATACTTGATTCACTTGAAAACATGATCATAGATATGGGTAACTTGAAAACATGCTTTTCTCATAAATATCTCAACATACTTGAACATACATCATGGATCTCAAGTTTCATGAACTTTCATGGATAGGAATCATAATTTATAAAACTTGAAAACATGATTTATAATTGAAAATATTGTAAAACTTTCCCATGAATCATAATTCAACAATAGAAACATGCTTGGATCATACCCATCGTAGAAACTTAGGAAATTCATGCATTGGGTTAAAACCTCATAGAATCAACATGTAGATTTTCATGAAATAGAGAGAGATTGGGTATGGGTGTGAACAGTTTCACCCATTCATAACCCTAAATACCTGAGAGAATCTGATTCTACAATCTCCTTGATTGCCCAAAGAAGAATTGAAGAAGAACATGGAGGGACTAGACTTGATCACGCTCTCAAAACCTCTAAGCTTGCATGCATGAATCAGGAATAGCTTAGAATGAACTTACCCTTCTTATAACTCACTATTCAATGCTTAAAACGATGTAGTTTAGGCCTTAGAATCATAGGAATTACAGAAAAAGCCTTACTAAACTCGTAGGGAAAAAAACAGACTACCAGTCCCAATGAAGGACTGGACGAGTCGTTGTCCCTGGCCATGATTCGTGGCCTGCCATCCGTCGTCTCCACTAGAAATTTCATCAAGTTTCCACCACGAGGCACTTAATGACCTGTTACTGGTAACCATGACTCATGGTCACCTTCTGTCACCCTCAGTGCCGAAAGCTTACCTGGGTGTCACCACGGGCGACAACACGACTTGTGGTGCTCCCGATGAGTCGTGGTAAGGACCCATCAAGTGCACTGTCTAAGCTTCCTTCATCCTTCAACAACCCTTGGCCACGACTGGCCTAACGAGTCGTGGGGATGACCACGACTTGTGGAAATGTCGTGGTTACTCAAAACTTAAATTTACAGCTTAAGTCAAACTCCTCACCACGAGACACTTAACGACTCGTGGTCATGCTGACGGGTCATTGAACGAATCATCCTGTGACCTGGTGCAGAAAATCCTATTTTCTCCATTTTAACTCTCAGATCTGATCTTAGGGCTTTTGGGGTATAACAACATCTCCCCCTTGGGAACATTCGTCCTCGGATATTGAAAATCATACAGAAAAGCAGAGAAATGCAATCATCATACTTAAATACTGAACAACACATGCTGAAAACTGATAAAATGACTGCCTCTGAACTGAACTACATGACTGAACTGAATTCACGTATCATACAAACATGCTTTAACATGAAAGAAAATGGGACGCATGAATAGAACATGAGACTGAATAAAGTTTTAGGGCAAAAACTGATACCTCTAGCTGAAACTGAGCCGGAAGGGAAAAAATGTGGGTATCTAGCCATCATATCTACTTCGGATTCCCATGTAGCTCCCTCAATATGTTGATTCCTCCATAATACTTTAATTGAACCTACTGTTTTGTTCCTTAGCCTTCGAACCTGACGATCCAATATTTCCACTGGAACCTCTTCACAATTAAGGCTGTCTTTCACACTGACACTATCCCGTGGAACAACTTGAGTTGGATCACCCAAACACTTCTTTAAGAGCAATACATGAAAAATTGGATAGACTAAAGCTAATTCTGAGGGCAACTCCAACTCATATGCTACCTTGGCAACTCGTTTCACAATCCCGTACGTGCCAATATAAAGAGGAATGAGTTTTCCTTTCTTTCCAAACCTTATCACTCCCTTCATGGGAGACTCCTTTAGAAACACCCAATCGTCGACTTCAAAGTCAAGTTCTCTCCTTCTCACATCCGCATAGGACTTTTGGTGACTCTAACCTATATTCAATCAGTCCCTTATGAGCTAAACTTTCTCCATGGCCTCATGGACTGAATCCGGTGCTATCGTCATAGCTTCACTTACTTCAAACCAACAAATAAGCGATCTACACCTCTGCCCCTAGAGAGCCTCAAACGGAGTCATCTGAATGCTGGAATGGTAGTTGTTGTTATATGAAAACTCAATGAAAGGAAAATGATCATCCCAACTACCCTTAAAGTCAATGAAACATGCCCTCAACATGTCCTCTAGAGTCTGAATAGACCATGCCGCCTGACCATCGGTCTGTTGATGAAATGCGGTGCTAAGCTTAACCTGAATGCCAAGTCCCTTTTGAAATGATCTCCAAAACTGGGAGGTAAAGTGAGTACCTCTATCCACTATAATGGATAATGGCACTCCATGCAACTGAACTAACTCCCGAATGTACAATTTAGCATAATCCTCTGCCGAATCAGTAGTTTTGATAGGTCAGAAGTGAGCTGCCTTAATCAATCTGTCCACAACCACCCAAATGGAGTTATACTTTCGACGAGTGCGAGGAAATCCTGTGATGAAGTATATATTGATCTCCTCCGACATCCAAGTAGGAATACTAATGTCTTGAAGCACACCCCCCGGTCTTTGATGCTCCATTTTCACTTGTTAACAATTCGGGCATTTAGCCACAAATTTTGCTATGTCCTTCTTCATGCCATTCCACCAATAGACTTCTTGTAGGTCACGGTACATCTTGATGGCACCTGGATGTATGGAATACTGGAACCATGATCCTTATGTAGCATCTGATTTCTCAAATCATCAACATTCGGAACACACGAATGACCCTGGTAATGAAGCACACTATATCCCCCTTTGGAGAAAACCTCTACCTTTTGATTCTGAACGATTTCCTTCAACTTTACCAAAATAGGGTCCTCGTCTTGTATAGCTTTCACATCAGTCACCAAGGATGATTCTGACCCATTCTGAACAGTAACACCACCATCGGTCGAACCAACCAAATAAACTCCCAACCGTGCAAGCTGATGCATATCATTCACCAGCTCCTTCCTCTCCTCATCTACACGGGACACACCCTCCATAGAAAGCCTACTAAGAGCGTCTACCACCACATTAGCCTTGACTAGATGATAAATGACACTCATATCATAATCCTTGTGTAAGTCCAACCCCTCTTTTGGTGTAGATTTAGATCCTTCTAAGTAAACACATATTGTAGGCTTTTGTGGTCTGCAAACACATCTACATGGACCCCGTACAAATAGTGTCTCCAAATCTTCATGAAAAATACTACCACCACCAATTCTAGATTATGGGTCGGGTAATTCTTTTCATGAATCTTCATTTGCCTGAAAGCATATGTTATAACCTTACCATGATGTATCAACACACAACCAAGGCAGATCCACAAAGCATCACAATACACCACAAACCCGTCGGTACCCTTGGGTAGGGTCAACACCGGTGCTGAGGTGAGTCGAGTCTTCAACTCCTGAAAGCTTCTCTTATAAGCCTTTGGCCATTGGAACTTCACTTTATTTTAGGTCAATTTTGTCAATGGCGCCGCAATAGATGAAAAACCCTCAACAAACCTCTGATAATAACCAACTAAGCCCAAGAAGCTCCCGATATCTGAAGAATTCACCGGTCTAGGCCAATTCTTCATCGCTTCTATCTTTTGAGAGTCCACCTTTATATCCCCACTAGATACCACATGGCCCAAAAATGCCATTGAGTTTAATCAGAACTTGTACTTGTTGAATTTAGCATACAACTGACGATCCTTCAAGGTCTGTAGCACCACCCTCAAATAAGCGGCATCCTCCTCCTCGCGTTGTGAGTAAATCAAGATGTCATCTATGAACACAAATCACGAACATATCCATGTATGGCTTGAACACCCTGTTCATCAAATCCATAAAAGTTGTTGGAGCATTCATTAGTCCAAAAGACAACTACAAACTCATAGTGACAATATCGAGTTTTGAAGGCCGTCTTAGGGATGTGACCCTCCCGAACCTTGAGTTGATGGTATACAAATCTGAGATCTATCTTCAAAAAGCACTTAACACTCTGAAGCTGGTTAAATAAATCATCAATCCTTGGAAGAGGATACCTATTCGTGATAGTGACCTTGTTCAATTATCGATAATCAATGCACATTCAAAGAGAACCATCCTTCTTGTGGACAAAGAGAACTGGTACACCCCATGGAGATTTGCTAGGTCTGATGAAACCCTTGTATAGAAGATACTTCAACTACTCCTTTAACTCCTTTAGCTCGGCTGGAGCCATTCTGTAAGGAGGAATAGATATAGGCTGCATATTGGGAAGAGGGTCAATACCAAAATCGATCTCCCTCTTGGGAGGGATTCCCGGTAATCACCTGGAAAGACTTTTGGATACTCACATACTATTGGAACTGACTGGATAATCGGGGTCTCGGACGTAGCATCCTTAACCCTAACTAGATGGTATACACAACCCTTAGCAATCATCTTTCTGGCCTTAAGGTAGGAAATAAAATGACTTACAGGCACAACTGAACTACCCTTGCACTCTAAGACTGGGTCACCTGAAAATCGTGCACGGGTTCTAAAATTAACTAAGGCATAACATGCATATAGCCAATCCATGTTGAGGATAACATAAAAATTGATCATGGATAACTCTACTAGATCCGCTGAGGTAAGTTTCTGAAGAAATGTGACATGGTAATTTCTATACACCCATCAAGCTATAACTGAATCACCGACTAGAGTAGAGACTGAGAAGGGTGCTGATAAGATTTTAGGACTGACTCCAAAACTACTAGAAACATAGGGCATCACAAAAGAAAAAGTAGTCCTTGGATCTAACAAATAATATACATCAAGGTGGAAAACTCATAACATATCAGTGACTATATCCGGGGAGACCTCCTGCACTTGACGGGATGCTAGGGCATAGAATCTGTTTTGGCGCTGTCCGCCACCTATGCTAGTAGATGCGCCCTGCTGAGCTGGGCATGCTGGTGGAGCTGCTGAACTAGAATTTGGGCCTCGTCCCCTATCATGGACCTATCTAGCTACTGGGCAATCTCTAAGCATATGTCCGGGCTTCCCACACCCGAAGCAAGCACTTGTAACCACCAAACACTAACCCGCGAGTCTCTGGCCACACCTGGTACACTCTAGGAGGCTGGACTCTGCAGGCCTGCTTCTCTGTCCTCTAGATCCTGATGCTCACCTCCTCTGGTTGCGCCTTGATCGGGATGGCACACTCATAGCCGACGACGCTGGGGTTGAAGATCTCTGGTGGTATTGCTGCCAGTGCCAACCACCTGATCTCTTCTGAGAGAACCCATAGCTGTCTATCCTGGACCTCTTGGCCTCTCTCTTTCTCTATCAAATGCACCGCCTCCATCTGCTGGGCATACAAAACCATCGGAGGAAAATCCATATCCTGATGAAGCATAGCAGTCCTGTAATCCTTGTACAGGTAGTCCGTCACTCCATGTACAAACCTTCTCACTCGAGCTCTCTGATCAACCACTAACTCTAGTGCATACTTGGACAGACGAGTGAACTCCAAGGCATACTTGATAAGGGGCATATTTATATGCCAAATCGATACTCAAATGTATAGCTTTTGCTTTGTTTGTCCAATAATGTGTGTACATTCTCATGTAAATTGTACG
>JACEIK010007546.1:41324-64895 GCA_018107945.1 Datura stramonium | reverse complement strand
TATTTCTCGGAAGTCCAGAAGGGAGAAATACTCACTTTAGGGCTAGGAGTATATTGACACTAATTTGGAGTAATTCCACTTACCTTAGCTCGGTAGGGCGGCGATTCGCCGGCCGAATTTTACGAAACTAACTCCGTAGGAATGTTCTCTGCAGCCTTATACTTCGGTATCCAAGATTAATTTGAGTTTGGACTGCGTTTGACGGCGTAATCGAATGAATATTTATAAGAAATCCTCGTTCTCCCCTGTTCCCCTACGTTTCTGCTGGAAATTATAAGTTAAAATGAAATAAAACCGAAGTGGGGCTTTATATGCTTGGACCTGAACCCCCCCTCCGTGGCACGCTGGCCATCGCGGAGGGGAAGCCTCCGTGACACGCTGCTGTCGCGGAGGGGCTTTGCCCAACTTCATTTATAAGTCGCATTTGTCGAATGCGATTTATAAGTCGCATTTGCCTTGCGATGCTCTGACTTGGTGCTTGTCCGGTCTTCCCCCGGGCCTTTTCCTAGCATGTATGGCATTCTAAAGCTCTTAACCAACATGTAAATAGGCCATCTAAATGTCAAGAATTTACGGGGTGTAACAGACTGGCTACCACTCTAAGATGCCCCTGCATATATTGGTGGATACTGAATATTCACATAACTTCACTGGCCTTGAACTTAAGCTTTTGGGATGCAAGACTAGGGACCCTAACCCACAATTGGTGGCTGCTGCTAATGGCAACAGTATGAAAGTAGACAAGGTCTGTAGGATATCATGGCTATTGCAAGGTGCTGAGTTTTCAGCTGAATTCTTACTACTGTCCTTGGGATCTTGTAAGTAGTATTGGGTGTCCAGTGGCTTTTGACACTGGGAGATATCAAGTTGAATTTTGGAAGTCTCACTATGGAATTTTGGTACAAAGGGAGGAAGCACCTTCTCAGAGGGGCAAGCAAGTAGATTACTACTTCTGGAGCTGATAAATTGGAGAAACTCATAGGTACTGAATCTTAACTGTGTACGATTCAAGTATGCCTGCTAGATGTATTGATTTACAGTGGTATTCCTTAGAGACAAAAGGAAGAAGAGAGGACTCCTCAGTTGTTAGGACTGTTAGGGTAGTTCAAGGAACTGTCTGAGGAGCCTAAACAGTTACCACCATTTAGAGGTGTATTTGATCATGCCATAGTATTGCAACATGGTACTGAACCAGTTAACAAGAGATCATATAGGTATCCATCGGTTAAGAAGGATATCATTGAGAATTCGGTACAACAGAAGTTAGATCAAGGAATAATACAGCCCACTAGCAGTCCTTTTGTATCTCTTGTGGTTTTGGCGGAGAAAAAGGATGGGACATGGAGATTATGTGTGGATTATAGGGATTTAAATAAGCATACGGTGAAGAATAAGTTTCTTATACCTGTGGTGGAGGACTTATTGAATGAGTTGGGGGATTCTAAGATCTTCTCAAAAATAGTTCTTAGATCTAGCTACCATTAGTTAAGAATGGCAGAGACATTCCTAACACTGCATGTAGGACACATTCTGTCCGTTTTGAATATCTGGTAATGCCTTTTGGGTTAGCCAGTGCTCCAACAACTTTTCAAGGATTGATGAATTTTGTTTTAAGAAATTTATAAGAAAGTTTGTGTCAGTATTTTTAATGACATTCTGATTTATAGTCAGAATTTGGAGGACCATCTGGTGCATCTCAAGTCTGTATTCTTAGAAATGAGGAAACACCAACTGTTTACAAAGGAGAGTAAATGTTTCTTTGGCGTCCCAAGAATTGAATATTTGGGCCATTTCATATCTGAAGAGGGAGTAGCAACTGATCCTCAAAAGATAGCAGCTGTACAGAAGTGACCATTACCTTTGTCTGTCAAGCAGTTAAGGGGCTTTCTTGGATTGGCTGGGTAGTACAGGAGATTCATCAAAAAATTGGAGTAATAAGTAGACCATTAACTGATCTTCTCGAAAAAGAAGTTTCAAATGGACTCCTAAGGCAGATATTGCATTTAACCAGTTGAAGAAAGCACTAACACAGGCTCCAGGCCTAGCACTGCCTGATGCTACTAAAACCTTTGTGGTGGAGACTGATACAAGTGGTTATGGTATTGGTGTTGTCCTTATGCAGCAGGGGCAACCCATTGCTTTCATCAGTAAAGGCCTGTCCAACAGATATGCTGCTACGTCTGTGTATGATGGAGAGTTGCTAGCCATGGTGCATGCTGTAACTAAATGGTCTCAGTACCTTCTTGGTCAAAAGTTCATTATCAGAACTGATCAGAGAGTTTTCGATGGAACAAAAACTTCATATGAGTTCTCAATTGATGTGGCTGACTAAACTGTTGTATTTTGATTGTACTATTGAGTATAAAAAGGAAATAGAGAATGAGGTGGCTGATGCACTTTCTAGAGTCACCTGGTTCTGAATTGATGACTTTAGTAATATCTTCTACTAGTTCTGATTTGCTTCAGGAGATTGATTGCTGCTCGTTGGATAAGCAGATCTTGACATGAAGGCTATTATTGAACAACTGCAGTCTCACACTGGTCCTTCTCAGTTCACTTGGTAAAACAACTAACTCAGGAGAAAAGGCAGATTGGTGGTTGGTAAGGTACTTGATTTGAGGAATCTATGGTTACACTGTGGCATTGCACACCATAGGATGGTCATTCTGGAGTGGAGGCAATTTTAAAGAGATTGCTCACTCTCTTTTATTGGAAGGGTATTAGTCAGGATTCAAATCTTTGTTCAGAAGTGTGACATTTGCCAAAAGAATAAAGTTGATCTAGTTGCATATCCTGGTTTATTGGTCCCAGATTAGTATAGATCTTATTGATGGATTGCCCAAAACCAATGGTCATGAGGTGATTCTGGTGGTTGTTGACAAGTTGAGTAAGTATCACTTTATTCCCTTAAGACATCCCTACGTTGAGGTAATTGCCAGACTGCATGGTTTTCCAGATACTATTACCAGTGATGGGGATGCTGTATGTCTTAGTTCTTTTTGGCAGGAGTTGTTTACCCTACAGAGAGCTTAGTTAAACACTTCTTCAGCATATCACCCAGAGTCTGATGGTCAGACTGAAGTTTTGAACAGGTGCTCGGAGACATATTTGAGGTGTTCTTGCAATGAGCATGCCACTGATTGGTTCTCTTGTTTACCATGGCAGAGTACTGGCACCACCTCCTTCCATACAACTATTCAAACTACCCCTTATGAGGCATTATATGGCAGGCCTCCACCATTACATCTTCCCTATTTACCAGGTGAGTCAGTTTCTTCAGGAAATGCCATGAAATTTCATCCCAAATTTCTTATCCTCCTACCACTGATATTGCTGATCCCTATTGCCCCAACCCAGAGAATGTTTTACATACAAGGATGGTGAAAAAGGGAATAAGGTTGTTGCCCAGCTATTAGTCAAGTGGCACTTCTCAGCAGACCATGGTACTTGGGCACTTTGATCCTTGAGGACAAGGATCTTTGATTGGTGGAGAGTACTGATACATGAATTACAGTAGTTAGTTGGATTCCAGAAATTAGTTGGAAATGACACATCAGCAGTCCCAGTGAACAAGGTTGTTAGAAGTTAGTTACAGATTTGTTAGTTAGTTATGAGAAGTTTTAATCATTCCATTCTGTATAAATCATTGTAATTGTAGAGTACAGATCATGGAGTGAAATAATACAAGCTTCCTATTGAATTCTATACATCATCTCTTCTTCTCCATTGAATTAGGCTAGATACTTGAGTTTTCTCTGTTAAAAGCTCCTGTTCAAGCTTCTAAAACCTCGAATTCTTTGTAATCCCTGCATTTTAGGTAACACTCCTCTTAGGCTTCATGTGGCCCCAATTTTCCTCTTCTTGACTTGGATTTGGACCATAAAATATGTGTAGCATTTAGTCCACTTCACGCCACAATGTTTGGGTTCATTTTTGGGCTTTTCTTCCACAATAAGCATCTTCTTGAGCTCATCCTTGGACACTTCTTCCACGATAAGCATTTTTTTTAAATTTTTCATTGAAGCTATCAACTTTAATGGAAGTACTCCACTGTGGATGCTATCACATGTTTTATCTGACTTAAGGTAGTTACCAAAGTGGATTTGTTCCGTGATTTCTGATACTTAATGAATTTGGTAAACTCATCAGCTGAAACTAGGGTCATCAATTTTTATTTTCTTTTTCAATCAACTCACAGTAGCAAAATATTTGATACTGATTCAATTATAAAACACAGTAGAAAAAGAGTAGTAATTTGATGAATCCCAAAAATCTTACTCAAATCCAAACAGGAAAAATGAGAAATCAGCCTCTAAGCAGTTAAAAAACTCAAGTTCGTCCTAGAGACTATTTTATTTAATAGGACTGGACAGTCAAAACCGCCAAACCAAAACAAAAAAAGAAAACAATCACAAAACTCAAGGTTATTTGACAAAGAAAACACCAGATCTAGACAGACCGACAGACAACAATTTCCCTTCTAAAATGTGGTTTGTCCAATTTCAATGTAACAGTAAACAAATTTACTAAGTCCATATAGAAGTCCGAGATGCAAGGAACCTGGAATGACCAAATACCCTTGATCGATGATCAAAAAGCCATCACAAGTGCTCCAGAACCTTCAGTGCGATGTTAGAGCCAAAAAATAAGATCAAGCCGGAGCCAAAATATAGACTAGAAAGTCCTCCCATGTACCTACAGACGCTTGCCGGAAAGTTATCAACAACGCGTGAGATTCACACACTTGGAATCTGACCACCAGTTTCCGGGTTTCTATGGATCTAAGGGAGGAGATTCTCCCTACCTATGATGTGATGACCACTTCTTGACTTGGTATAGATTCCAGTGGGTAGTGAAGTAACGCCAGTGAAGCTGAAGACCTTAGCTCTAATACCATGTTATTGAACAAGGTAATTTAGGAGAATTAGTTGTCTATTATCCAAAGAATACAATGATCTAAATATAGGTAAAGAAAAGGCTAATTAAGGTAATTGGATATCTTAATCTCTAGAAATCAGCTAGAATATTATATAAAAGGAAACATATAATTTTATGATTCTCTAACAAGAAGTATGGGATGGAGAGTCAATGGATCACTAAAGAAGCTAAGAGTCCTTTTGGTACTTGTCTATGGAAATGTATAAGAAATTGGTGGCAGGATTTCCAGGGAATGTGGAGATCATGGTGGGAAATGGTAGAAAGATAACCTTTTAGTTAGACCACTGGTTGGGTCATAGTAGCCTCAAATCTACCTTCCTTGATCTCTATTCCATAGCCACTCAGACTCATGATCAGGTAGACCAATTGTGGACTCATCATGGATGTGACTTGAACTTTAGAAGAGTCCGGAATGATTGGGAAATTAATATGGTTCCCCGTCTACTTCAGATGCTAGGATCTTTCGGTCGAATCTCAGAACATTCAGATGGACTCAAATGGAGATTGAACAACAAAGGTATCTTCTCCGTAAAGTTTGCATATTAGAGTTATAATCAATGTAGCTCTATTAATGGAAATTGGCCTTGGAAACTTACTTGGAAAACTAAAATACCAGTTAAGCTATCCTGGATGGGTGGTAAGGAAAGCTTGTTTAACTCAAGAAAATTTACAAAGAAGAGGTCTCCAGTTTTGTTCAAGATGTATGCTTTGTGGTTGGGATGGAGAAAGTATTGAAATTTATTCATGCATTGTAGTACAACTACAAATCTGTAGCACATGATCTTTTGTATTTCAGGTATAAATTGGATTATGCTTAGTTCTGCTAAGGAGTTGTTGAGTTGCTGGAAGAGTGTGGTGAAAGGGAATGTTGAGGAGGATTGATAGATTATTCCAGCTTGTATATGGTGGACAATATGGAAGGAAAGAAATTCCAGATATTTTGAAGACAAGAGCAGTCCCATCCAGAGAGTTAGGATGAATTGGCTTGGTCTTTTTTATTTTTGGTGTAAACAGAATATGTGTCGAGAAGTAGGAGACTTGGTAGATTTAGTTGGCCATGTGTAAGTGCCTTGTTTTTTGGATAGGAGCTCCTTTTACCTTTTTGCAAAATTAAAGTTCCACTCTTGACATTTTTTGATGTTAATATAGCAATACAATTGGTTACCTATTTCAAAAAAAAAAATCTTGACAAAAATTGGGATGGAGGGGAGTACAAGAATAACAAACGAAAGAAAAATTTTGTACTTCATTAAATTTTGAATTTGAACTTTGATTGATGAAAAGCTTATTCTTACAAATTGGCTAATTTAAAATTTGAAATAAGCAAAAGAAAATAACTATTTCTTATGGAAATATAGCATACAAACTTTACTAAGATGCAACTTCACAAAGTATTACAAGTAAATTTGACTAATTCTTGTGGGAGTTTTTTCTTAAATAAGTTTCATTTTTACCGGGTTGGTTTGGCTTGTGGGGTATGGTCAGCTCCTGGTGGGATCCAGTTAAGGGGTCAAACTATGGACCCAGCTCTAACCCCTTAAGTTAAGAGGGTTGGGTCGGTTAGGGGCCTGTTTTGATGGACCGTTTCGTGGATTGACCCAGCCCACTTGACAAGTCTATTCTCTATAATCAATCCACTTCACACTTTAGAAATGCATTTTACTGAATTTTTTACCCGCCAATTGGATCACGATAGAGTAAACCCCAAGGGACCTAAATCTTCAATCAAATCCTTATCCAAGATTTTCAATGAAGTGTCAGATGAATTTTTGGTGCCTACTATAGTATAAGGAAATAATGGTAAGGAGAGAGAAAATAAATGTTGGTGGCATTATCCAATGTAGTCAGGAGAACGTTCATATTTTTGTTAATAGGATGTTGATGAATGAATAAATAAATAGATAAATGATGTGGTTGTGGAGGAAGATTGTCAATTGAAGCATTGCCAACTCTAATGGTTTGACTGATTAAATTTGAAAGCCATGTTTCCTTTGAGAAACTAAGGGTGTGATGTGGCCATAATTGAAGTCTACTTCTCAGTATTGTAGAAGAGGAGAAAAATAGCAGAAAATCTGTGTACCCTTTCCCAAACTTCATAAGGGCCACTGCTCCTTCCTTGCAAGTCTGAAACTACAGGGATGCTGGTAGTGAACGAGCCTACATGGGACAGTTTGCGAGGATAAATATGGTAAGAAATATGCACATTTAATGTTGACAATTAAAACAACATGTCACTTCTTATTGTCCTGGCATAGAAATGGTACCCAATGGTTGGAAAACTGATTGCTATTGAACAACTAACTGTTACTTCAACCTCAAACTGCTTACTAGATCTCAACTCTCTCAGTACTTGGAGTTAGTCCTTGGATTGTAAGAACTACTTGTACACTCTCTGGCAAAGGTTTCCAATTCTCTGGGATTGGTGATATATTACTTGATTCTCATTGAAAGATGGGGGAGAAATAAAAATGCAAATGATAAAGTCAAATACAATAATCTCGCCTTTTATTTTACTTTATACAAAGAGCAAATTAAAGGTAAAGTGTGTTTCTATGATTGTTTAGAGCTCATAAAATTTGCCTATTTTCCTCAAAGTATGTCATAATTGAATATCCTTTGTCAACTTCTGGTTAGTTTTAATGTACAGTTAGGTTGCCTATCATGAATTTTATTACTCAACGAGATCCCGTGTTCTTGTCCTATCTTACTTAGGTTCAAGGAGATGTTACGTCTTATGGTCTTCATTTCTGAATTTCTAGCATAACATATGTGTAATTTAAATTTTTGGTGCACAGTGCACCAAATATAATCCTATTATTATTGCTCAACTTTCTCATTTTGTAGAAGTTTTCCATAAGTGACCACTTGAAACTGTTTCTTTGTTAATATAGTTTTCCTTTGGAAATTACTGATTGATCTTATGAATTCTGCCGCTTTGAGATTGAGTTGTAGTGACGTGTATCTGCTGAATTAGAAGATTTAGCAACTGCTTCTATTCTATCTTTCAGGATATGATATCAATGATTTCGTTCGAGAAGCCCAAACCAGGTGGTTGAAACCCGCTGAAGTTCTCTTCATACTGCGAAATCATGAGAACCACCAGCTCTCTAGTGAGCCACCTCAAAAGCCACCCAGTAATCTCCTAACCCTCTTGCATTGGAACCTTGTTGTTAGATGGTTATCCTGTTTCATGATATCATCTGACAAAGTGGTTGTATCAACAGGCGGATCATTGTTCCTCTTTAACAAGAGGGTCCTGAGGTTCTTCCGTAAAGATGGTCATAGCTGGCGCAAGAAGAAAGATGGGAGAACTGTTGGGGAGGCACATGAACGCCTTAAGGTAACCATTTTTAGGAAACATCATGTTGTTGATATTGCAAATGACTTTTTAAGAAAAGTTTGGTGTATTTTTCACATCGATAGAATCGATCCCCAAAATGTGTGCATATGATGTTCGTCTCGGTTTCCCTGACAATTCCAATTTGATTCTTCCATGTCCAGGTTGGAAATGCTGAAGCCCTGAACTGTTATTATGCACATGGAGAGCAAAACCCTAACTTCCAGAGACGCAGCTATTGGATGTTGGATCCGTGAGTATACTTGCTTTTATCTATCTGTAAAATGGTGTTTTATGGTTATGAGAACTTCAAAGAAAGAGGCGCTAAGCTCACCATAGTTTCAAAATGATAGAGAAATTATTCGGAGTAACAAAAAAATGAACGGAAGAAATATGGAATGCACCTAAGTTTAAAATTCTAGAGCTTCCTTTTCTCTCATCTCTCTCTCTTAATCTCTCAGAGGAAAAAGTTGGGTGGTAACTGATTGTCCTTTTTCCTTTTAATTGTTCACAACTTGCATGCTTGGCAGTGCGTACGACCATATTGTTTTGGTTCACTACAGAGACATAACCGAGGTCAGTCTTCTGGAACCAGTATATACAAATATGATGTCATAACAAGAGTTCTTGGTACCACCTGAAAATTACTTTTCATCAACCAAGGAAGATTTATTCATCATTAAGCTTTTGTTCTTCAGTTTCAACCATCATGTCTGTGTGTAATTTTATTTCCCTGTTAATGCCGCTTTAATGTGATGCTGGAGGTGCTTCCAAGATCTATTAATATCTGTCTGTACAGCTAATATCGGAGAATATCTTTTGCATCTTACAAGCTGTTTATCATCTAAAACTTAAATAAGTTGCAGTATAATATGTGAAAAGTATAATTAGTCCTAACATCATTAGTTTTACATATGAGCACAGGGTAGGCAGAATCCAGCCTTCATGTCAGAATCTTCTCCAATTTCTTCTGCTTTCTCTCCCAGTCCAAGCTCCTATTCTACTCAACAGACGGGCTCTACTGTCATTGCTAGTGAATCTTATGAACAATACCAGAACCAATCTAGCCCTGGAGAAATTTGCTCTGATGCAGTCATCAATAATAACGGGACGTCAGACACCACAGGGAAAATAGAGATCATCAGTTCACCGGGGCTTGAGATGAGTCAAGCATTGCGAAGGCTCGAGGAGCAGTTAAGTTTAAATGATGACAGCTTCAAAGAAATTGATCCCCTCTATGCTGATGCAATTAATGACGACAGTTCACTTATCCCGGTGCAGGGGAATTCAAACAGTCTGCTGTTGCAACATCATTCAGGTTTGTCATTTTCATGCCTTGATATTATTGTAGAATGCACATATGGATCCTTATGATTCAAAGCTTGGGGATTTTCTTACTTATTTGTGCTTTTTCATGAACTAGGTAGATATTTCTGTCAAATTGTGTGGTATGGCTGGCTGCTTGTCTTTGGGCTTGAAACTGTTGACCCGGACTCTTAACAGTAGCTTTTTTGGGTTAGAAGTGTTTGCAACAGTGTTTTATTTATTTGTTTCCCCAATCATTTAACCTCAGCTTAATGTTGATTGATACATCAGCATCTGAAGGTCCATTTAGAGTTGGTCAAAAGCTGCACACCATTAGAGTTATTCAATTAAATTTAAACACATAACTAGTTATAGTTTTTCATGCCACAATAGGATTTAAGTAGTACCATTTAGTTATCAAAAAAGGATTTAAGTAGAACCATTTTCTAGGATTTTTAATGTTATAATTCACCACTAATGAATATTGTATCCCTATGATTGTGTAGTAAAATACTGCTTGTGCGAATATCTTCCCACTAGCAGTAAAATTATTTACCTTATCAAAAAAAAAAAAAAGAAGAAGTGAAAGTGTAGCTTTTAAGATCTGGCACCAGTTAATTGATGCTTCCTCTTGGATATCTACTTCCACGTCTTTTGCATGCGTTATTTCTTGTACTTTTATTTTTAGATGGAGTTCTCATCCTTTTTTCTTTTTTAATCAAAAGCAATAAATGTGATGGTATGCTGATAAGAGTGTGCCTCTGTAGGTGAGAGCAGTGAATCTCATCATCAGCATCTGACCCAGGATGGTCACATGTGGAAGGATATGCTGGATCACTATGGGGTTTCTGCAGCTGCTGAATCACAAACCAAATATTTGCACAAGTTGGATGAGAATGTGAGAAAAGTATAGTTTGTAGTTAGCTCAGTTTCATTAGGACTATAGATGCATATAACATCTAACTATAGTGCGAGAATTGACCTTATTTCAGGGCCTTCTGGCCAAATACAACCCTGCCTCTTCTCATATACTCACATCAGCTATACAATTTAATTTTAAAACCTCGTCATCTTTTCATGTCTGTATGTACCATAGGCAATGCTTCAAACCTCATCAGAGAGAGGGGCCATAGAAGCATATGAAAGCTACAAGTGGCTTAATTTCAGTGACAAGGAGGCTCAGACGGGTAATAATTTTTTTCACTTCAGAGGATAATTTATGTCTACTACCTCTAGAATGTCAGTAATTAGTCAATTTCTGGAAAACTCTATTTCCTTGCAGCTCCTGTACCAGCTTTTAGACAACTTGAAGATTTCAAGTATCCTACATATCCTCCTGATATAACTACTTTTGGAACCAACCCTGACCAGTATACAACAATATTTGACCAAGATCAGATTGGTACTTCTCTTGAAGATGAGATGAGCTTAACTATTGCTCAGACGCAGAAATTTACAATTCGAGATATATCCCCTGATTGGGGGTATTCAACTGAGGCACCAAAGGTATATGTCACGATTTAGTTGATTGTTGGTGTTTGTACCATAGAACTTGTCTGCTCTCCATGGTTTTGGACTTGTGATATTTGTTGAAATTTTGCTTTCTGCATGTGCAAGTAATGTCAAAATCCCAGTGGATTGCTTAGATGTTTACAACAACAACATACCCAGTATACTCCCACAAGTGGGGTTTGGGGAGGGTGGGGTGTGTTGAAATGTGAACCTTGTGTTGGAAGAAGAACAAATTATTTTTTATTGTTGTGATGCATCAATTATCTTAGTTCATGAATTTGGAAGGTCAATGTATTAGTCTAAGATACATGCATTGTTTTATTCATGAACTAGGGAATAGGAAAAGTTTAGAATTAAATGCTGATACATTTACTAGAATAGGTACATGTTAGAAGAATTTCTATAAATACCTAGCTATGAGAAGCCAAAATGTAAGTTAAGTTGGTGGAAGAAATATATTTTCCACTTGTCTTCAAAGAGAATGATTAAGTAAGGAAGTCGAGTGAAGTAAAGAATAATTATTTCCTCCACTTGTCTTCAAGAAAGAATTTGAGTGATTGAGAGTGCTTCTCCTTCCCTGTTTTCCTATATTTGATATCGGAGTCACTTGTCTTGATGGACTTGTGGAGAATCCGAATTTTTCAAAAGATCCAAAATAATGAGTCTTTAGAATGAAAGAGATTTGAGTGAGATTAGCTATTATAGCTATGAGAATGTTGGGCGAGAGAAGCACTTTCTTGAAGAAATGTATTGGTAGGTGAAACAACCAAGATTTCAAAAGTTAAAAAACTTTTGAAGAATTTTTTTTAGGGAAGGAGCCCAACGAGAGGAAGGAGCCCAACGAGAGTCTCAACCCTAATGAAGCAGTTGCTAATGGAGTTGTTTCACGACAACGAATCTTGAATCGAGAGGTAGCAGATGATATTACTGCCATCAGAAAGATGAATGAGAAAATCCACTCTCCTCTATCAAAAAATTGATGAAGAGATGTCAGAGAGGGTTCTTTTTTATGAAATCCGACAAAAGATGAAGATGAGTGACAACTCTGAAGAAAGTAACTCAGCTAAAGATGAAGATGATTATGATTGTAATCATGAGAAAGCATGTTGTTGAATCTAACAACACTAGCTTTGATGAAAATTTTAAAAAGTGAAACTAGACACTTTTAGAATACTATCTATTGTTGAAGAACCTAGAAAGATTTTCAAAAAAAATATGATAATTGAGAAAATGATGAAGAAGGATGTGCCCCACCCAAGCAGGGGCGAACAAGAACCGTATGAGTACCTGTTATACAGATAACTTATGACATACAATAAAGCTATAAAACAATGCACAAGTAGAACAGTTGACGGGAACTGCATATATATAATACAAGGCTAACTGTGCAAAAGCTATACAATATGAGGACTATACAATGCCTAGGAAGCCTCTAAAAGAGTCTGTAGACTGTAACTGACAACTAACTGGGACAGGGCCCCGACATACCGTACTGTCATAATGATAAGAATTGGGTTACTTGAATAAGCACAAGAAAATAATGCAGAAGTGAAAATACAATGATTAAAGACATAAATTGAAAGATATGTGAAATTCGAGAGTAAAATCCCCAAAATTTCAAAGTAAGTGCTATGAACCCTAATTGATAAATTAGTAGATTAAAACTAATTATGATACTAATAGAGTCAATTAAATAACTTAGATCAAAAGGTGATTTAGACCCCTATTTTGAAGAAATTAGAGACAATAATTAGTATAAGACTAAGTACCTTCTTTAATTTACGAATAAGAACCAAAGATATCAAGTTATGAATTAATCTTGCCTTTTAAAGAATCATTCTTATAAGGTTCTAAGATAAATCCCAAGTAGTCACACACAAAGGTATAAAGAAGAGAAACTCTCAATTAATAATAATCATGTCTAATTAGAAATAACAAAATCCATGCCTCTATGTAGGGGAAACCTATTCCAAATAGCATGGGATTCGAATCCTACTTTTATGGAAATAATAAATACTAAAACTCTTAACTATGAAACTTTTAAACTAGGAAACTTTAAATTAGGAAAGCATGTAAAATAAGACTACCCAAATTCTCCCTTAAAAAATGAGGAAAGTTGCCAAATTTGGAGCTAAAACAAAACACATTTTGGGTGACTTTTCAGTCCATATTTGGGGTGTGTAATGCAGCCATTTGAGTGTGCAAATCGTTCCCGTTCCACACGGGCCCAAGTATTTATCCTCTTGGACTTGGACTTTGATCATAAAATATGTGTAGCGCTTAGTCCACTTTTTGATACAATTTTTGGGCTCATTCTTGGGCTCCTTTTCCATAATAAACATCTCCTTGATTTTCCATTGAAGTCTGTCAATTTTTTATAGAAGTATGCCACTGTAGATGCTATCACATATACTAGCTCCATTTAGAGATGAAGCTCACCCAAAAGATCAGCCGAGAGAAGCAATAGGACCTAGTGAGGAAATCAAGAATCAAAACAAATTCGAAATTTGTTGAAGAGACCTTAGGGTTTTTTTGTTAGCTGGTTTGGAGGTGAATTATGTATGTATTAAATCCTGCATGATTACTACCATGTTTGGTAGCTGGTTAGGAGGTAAATTATTCATATCTAAAATTAATACGGTGTTTGGTTACAATTTAGAAACCCGCATAACTAATACATGTATAAGTTATTAGGGAATCTATGTTTGTTTTATGCAGGATAGAAAGTGAAATAAGTAATACATAAATAACTTATACATGAATAATTAAACCTTGCATAACTAATACCTCCATAAAATAATACATAAATTCTCTCATAACTAATCTTTACATTACTAGTAGGTCTGCATAACTCTAACCAGCTGCCAAATGACCCCTTAATTCTCAAGCAATTGAATTTTCTCTCTCTCTCTCTCTCTCCTTATTTAATTTTATTTTCATTTTTTAGGCTATGTAACTTACATTTTAAGCTACTATAAAGAAAATATTTTTTTTAAATTTTTTTGGTCAAGAACCTCCCAAGTTTATCAAGAACGAAATCTTGATAGAACCATTCTGATAAGAATCGGGTTACTTGAATAAAAATAAGAAACAATGCGGAAGTGAAAATCCGAAGATTAAAAACATAAATTGAAAGATAATTCGAGAATAAAATCCCCAAATTTCAAAATAAGTGCTATGAACCCTAAATGATCTTGATATTCATAAATTAACAAATTAAAACTAATTATGATACTAATAAAGTCAATTAAAGAACTTAGATAAAAAAGGTGATCTAGATCCCTATTTTGAAGAAATTAGAGACAACAATTAGTATAAGACTAGTTACCTTCTTTAATTTTCAAATATGAACCAAAGATTTCAAGTTATGAATTAATACCTCTTAAAGAATCTTTCTTATAAGGTTGTATGGTAAATCCTAAGTAGCCAAACACCAAGATATAAAGAAGAGAAACTCTCAATTAATAATGATCATGTCTAATTAAAAATAACAAAATCCATCCCTCTATGTAAGGGAAACTTATTCCAAATAGCATGGGATTCGAATCTTGCTTTTGTGGAAATAATAAATACTAAAACCTAACTGGGAAACTTTTAAAATAGAGAATTTTAAATTAGGAAAGCATGTAAAATAATACTACCCAAATTCTCCCTAAAATAATGAGGAAAAGTTGCCAAATTTGGAGCCAAAACAAAACACATTTTGGATGACTTTTTAACCCATATTTGGGGCGTGTAATGCAGCCATTTGGGTGTGCAAGTCGTTCCGGCTCCATGTGGACCCCAATATTTCTCCTCTTGGACTTGGACTTTGATCATGAAAATGTGTAGTACTTAGTCTACTTTTCGATACAATTTTGGGGCTCATTCTTAAGCTTTTTTTCCATAATAAGCATCTTCTTGATTTTTCATTGAAGCCTGTCAATCTTTAATGGAAGTATTCCACTATGGATGCTATCACATATACTAGCTCCATTTAGAGATGAAGCTCACCCAAAAGATCAGTTGAGGAGAAGCAACAGGGCCTAGTGAGGATGTTTGTTGTCTGTAAACCTGACCCTGCATTTGTAAAAATGTAGTGCCCCCAAACATAGGGACTTCAATACATATACAAACATGTACCGGTATGTAAAGTAGACAGAATAACAAATGAATAAATGAGAATGCTCAAATGAATCATATAACAAGATGAACGACTACAGATAGATAAATCTCAAAAACTCTTACCTAAACATATGAATATTGAAGACACATTATGGAACTGTAATCTATGGATTCGCCTTATATACTCTCGTACCGTGTCCTATGAATTGGTCTTGAATACGTGATACCTAGTTAGTTTGCCTAGGTGATGTCCCATGCCTATGTCTAATGCAAATGATCGCATGATGGCCTCCAAAGGCGATCTAGGAGACAAATATAGGGAATAGGTTGCCGAGCATTTATCGGGGTCTAATTGTAAAGCTTGCCTCCTCGGACTCGCTATAATGGTTTGCCCGTAGGCCTATGTGCCATATGTTGGCTAGTCAGTAGAACAGATACATCATGTTCTTTACTGACTACTATGTTGTGAATGTTGCTTCAGTAGGTGGGTTCGCCGTGCTTGTGGGCGTACTATAATGGTAGGGTCTCAATCTTGTGCACAGAACTAGTGTTGCGTGTGTTCCAACTAGACCTATGAATACCGCCCAATCGTTAAGGGTAAATTTTATCAATAATTCCCTATGGCATATAACTAGATATATACAATATAGATCGTTCAATCATCAAGTTGTAATCTCATATACGCGAACTAGACCCTTTAAATATATAATCATATCTTATCAAACAATAGTTCTTATTTTAGCATATGAATATAGCTATGTGATCTATACAAGCGCAACTATGGTTAGGGCAGTTATTCTTAATTTAAACACGTGACAGATATACCATGTGACTCTTAAGAATTTTGAATGAAGACACATATGGTCATGTGAGACGTCATGAATACTTAGCTCAAAGGAAGTAATACGAATATCAATACGCTTTATCAAATTGACATGTTATATGGCATGTAGCAAATGAAGAACTTGTTTTCCTATATCATATAGGTTGTATTGACCCTTTTTTGAGAAACATGTGACGTAGGGTCATGCCTTAACGACGAAGGAAGTTTTAGCTTAACATATCTTACTCTTGTTTCCATCACTTATGTCAGGCCTTCAACGTTGCCCTTCAAGCTATAACCTTTATTTATAGCGAATAACAGTATAGGGGCAATATAAGCAGCTATCCAAGAAGCACAACCTTGCCGAAAACACAACAATTAACTCAACGAGCGACAAGCTCAACAAAATACTATAAACAAGTGGTGTATCACCACACCCTCCTTCCCCTCTTCACAAATGGGAAAACGGCCCTCTCATGGGGTCGCAAACACCTCCCTAACATTACTTCATATGCACAACGCCCCAACATATCCCATTAAACTATATAACTTGAACGCATGACTTTTGGTCACTGTCTCGTGAGTTCTTAATAGAAACGCGTCTACACACTCGTATAAACTCGTAGATGAGGAGGAAAGTGAAATCATACCTTGCTTGACCAAACCCTAAAGTTTTTCTTCACTTTAACCTTTGAAAATTGCTATGCCAAAAGGTAGAAAGGAGAAGAAGTTCACATAAGCATCATATGAATAACAGGTAGAAACCTGAGCCTTAGCTTAGATCTTACTTACCTTGAGATGGAGATGGTCGAAAATCACCTTGGGAGCTCAAGGGTGCTGCTACACCAAGTGGAGAGTGAAAAATGATCATAATCCCACTTTTGGATATATATAGAACCTTCATTGCCTCCAACTTACGGCTCCACATATAGCTGTATGTCACATATGGACCATATGTTGAACCGCATGTGGGCTGTCTTTGGCTGTCTACCATATACGTTCACCACATACAGTCGCACATTTCATGTATGGTTCGTATATGGCATCATTTGTCTCGAACTTTCAAACCTTAACACTTGGACCTTCCATCTACGACCATCACATACGACTGTATATTCCATGTATAGTCCGTAAGTGGTAGTTGTATGTTGATTTGCCCAAAAGTTGGCTCAATGCGTGATGACATACGGTGGAAAGTACGAGTCATATGTCATTTATATGGTCATAACTCACCATATACGGCCCAACACGCAGCTTGTTGAGGTCTATGCTCCTCATCATAACACATGCGGACCATAGATTCCACATATGGTCCATATGTCCGGTCGCAACTTGCCTCTTTGCACAAGACTTAACTGTTTCATACTTTGTTTTCTTCCACCTATGCATGGCTTCTTGTACACCTATGCCCCTTGGCTTTAAGCTTAAATATGCTTTGATTCTCACAAGTTCAAATAATTATCAACATCAACTTAGTCGTATACGTACTAGTAGTCACAGGGTATTACAAAAAACTTCTCATGCTACTTAGAAATCTCCAAAGAGGAGAGCACTAGTGAAGAGGAATGTTTTGATGAAACTGATGATGTGCCTTCTAAATCACAATCAGTAAAAATGAAAACCTCATTCTGAAAAAGGAAACATCTTCTGAGAAGACAAGAAGATGAAGACACTTTGAAGAAAATAGATGAAAACCATCCGAACTCTCAAGAAGAATGCTGATGTGCAATCTCGGAAGAGTTTGATGAAGAAAGGTGGAGACATTGAAGATTATTTTGGAAAGTTCAACTACAAAGGTTTAAGAGGGGGTGTTAAAATGTGAACCTTGTGTTGGAAGAAGTAAAAATCTTCTTTGATTTTTGTGATACATCAATTATCTCAGTTCATAAATTAGGAAGGTTAATGTACTAGTATTAGATACATGCATTGTTTTATTCATGAACTAGGAAAATAGGAAAAGTTTAGAATTAAATCATGATACATATACTAGATAGGTACATGTGAATTCCTATAAATACCTAGGTATAGGAATCCAAAATGTAAGTTAAGTTGATGGAAGAATATATTCTCCACTTGTCTTCAAAGAGAATGATTGAATATGTAAGTCAAGTTGTAAGAACAACAACAACAATAACAACAACAACATACCCAGTATAATCCTACAAAGTGGGGTTTGGGGAGGGTAGAGTGTACGCTGACCTTACCCCTACCTCAAAGGCAGAGAAGCTGTTTCTGATAAACCCCCGGCTAAAGGATAAACAAATCAAAGCAATCCAGAAAAGAAATAATTGTTGGAATGAAGCATGTCAAACATCATCTAAAGTAAAAATAATACGATACGCAAGGTTCAAGAAATAATAGATAATATCAGAAATCTACGGGTAAATACTGTAGTAGTAATACTACGACTACTAGTATGGGTGGATTTGCTAAACAATGCTCTAGTCCTTGCTAACCTACTACCCTTATTCGTGTCCTCCACAACCTCCTATCTAGGGCCGTATCCTCGTAAGTTGAAATTGCGTCATGTCTTGTCTAATCATCTATCCTGAATGCTTCTTTGGCCTCCTTCTATCTCTCCTGAAACCATCCCTTGACAACCTCTCACACCTACGGACTGGGGCATCCAGGCATCTCCTCTACACATGTCCGAACCATCTCAACCTCGCTTCCACTTATTGTCAAAAAAACATTTGAGTGATTCAAAGTGCTTCTCCTCCCCTATTTCCAACAGGGTATATGCAGACCTAGCCCACCTTTGTTGGGGTATAGAGGATTGCTTATATGTTTGTTTAGTTATTTCAGATGTCAGTATTCTATTTTTCATGCTCCAATATCTTATGATTATTATGGCTGCCAAGCACATAGATTAAGATTTCGATTATTTTGCAACTGGCTACTTTAAATGGTATTACTTCAAAATCTTGGATGAAATGCTTTTATTTGATGGCTTAATGTGGCTCTTATTGCTGAATGCTGGGCGCTGAAAAATGTATAGCACTTTTAAAGTAATAAAAAGGTCAAAAGGAAGAAGAGCTTCTACTGGCTCCAGTAACCAGCTCATGATCGCTAATTCAACTGTTTTTTGTCGACCTTGGAGATGCTCAAAACTTTGATATCTTTGTCAGTTGAAACCTCTGTAAATGATTTCCTATAGTCAAATTATGCTGAATAATTTGAAGGTAGCTTTTCAAGAAGGCTGTTTAAAATCCTTCTCTACACTTTATATGTATGACCATGCGCAGGATATTGGCAAGTTAGTTACTATGGTGTATTTAATAGTTTTCAGCTGGTTGTATTCTATTTTTTAAAAATATTATTATTTTTAACATTCTAGCCCTTCAATGCAGGTTGTTATTATTGGATCTTTTCTTTGTAATCCTTCAGAGTGCACATGGACTTGCATGTTTGGTGATATTGAAGTTCCTGTTCAGATCATTCAAGAAGGTGTCATCTGTTGTCAAGCTCCTCGTCACTTGCCTGGTAAAGTCACCCTCTGTGTTACTAGTGGCAATCGGGAGTCATGCAGTGAGGTGAGGGAGTTTGAATACCGGGTTAAGCCTGATGATTGTGCTCGAAATAATCAACCTGATGTAGAAGGATCTTATAGAAGTACAGAGGAACTGTTGTTACTTGTCAGGTTTGTGCAACTGCTTCTATCGGACTTATCTGTCCAAAAAGGAGATGGTGCTGAATTAGGCAATGATTTCTTGGAAAAATCCAAAGCAAGTGAAGATTCATGGTCCCAGATCATTGAATCTCTTTTGTTTGGAACTTCAACGTCAATGATAACCATTGATTGGCTTCTTCAAGAACTTTTGAAAGACAAGTTCCAGCAGTGGCTTTCTTGTAAATTACAAGGAAATGATAATCAGATAGGCTGTTCTTTATCTAAGAAAGAGCAAGGAATAATTCACATGGTTGCTGGATTGGGATTTGAGTGGGCGCTGCACCCAATTCTAAATGTTGGAGTCAGTGTTAACTTCCGTGATATTAACGGCTGGACTGCCCTGCACTGGGCTGCACGCTTTGGGAGGTAATCTATTTTTTCTTTTTTTGTTGTTTGATAAATAACTTCTCTAATCACTGTACTTCAGTGCTCATGTTATATTCGTATCAGTAGCAATAGAAGCTGGATTAACAACTTTTAGGAAGTCAAACATGTCCCCCTTCTAGCCCCTAGGGCTTTGGTGTAGTGGTAAAAACAGCGTGATATGAGGGTTGGGTACACATCCCGGTTCGAACTCTGATGCAAACAAACGCCCGGTATATAAGTGGAGAATGGTAGAGGAGGGGCATCATCCTCAAAGTTTCGTACTGTGTACCACCGGCCTATGGATTTCTCAATTATTTTAAAGATTAAAAAACCATATCTCGCTTCTACATTCTGAGTATACATGCAAAAAGTATAAACATGAATGATATTTTTATTTTTGCCTCAGTCACTTAGTTGTAGCAGCTTTATGAAAAATATTGCCTCATTCCTAGTTTTCCTATGTGAAATTTTAAATTGAGCACATTAGGCAGTATCTTTCAACTTCTCAAATTCATTATGGAGTAATACATTGACAACATGGAGAGTTTCAGTTTGAAGTACTTCTGAGATATTGAGATATTGGGGTAATGAGTGAGTTAGGCACACGTCACAGGTTTGAACCCTGCCACACAAAAAGGCCTGATATTTAAGTAGTGAAGGGTAGAGGCCGGGCCCGTTATGCACCCAGTCTCGGTTGTTCAAGAAAAAAATATAACAATAATAATAAAGAGAGAGATATCAAGGTGAACTCCTTCAATCTTTCTCCCTTTATATATCTTTCTCTGTGTGGTAGCCATAATAACCTCAGTTTATTAAATATCCATATTTGTGACAGGGAAAAAATGGTTGCTTCGCTCATCGCATCTGGGGCATCGGCCGGAGCTGTTACAGATCCCTCTTCACGAGATCCAGTTGGTAAAACTGCTGCATCAATTGCTTCCAGCTGCGGTCATAAGGGACTTGCAGGATATCTTTCAGAGGTAGCTCTCACCAGTCATCTTTCATCCCTCACTTTAGAGGAGAGTGAGCTCTCAAAAGGTACTGCTGATGTGGAAGCAGAGAAAACTATTAGTAGCATATCAAATCCGAGTGCCACCATAAATGAGGATCAGTGTTCTTTAAAGGACACTTTAGCTGCAGTCCGTAATGCAGCTCAGGCTGCTGCTCGTATACAGTCTGCATTCCGAGCACATTCATTCCGCAAAAGACAACAGAGAGAAGCTGTTGTTTCTGCTACCAGAAATGGAGATGAATATGGTATCCTCTCAAAAGATATTCACGGGCTTTCAGCTGCATCAAAGTTGGCATTCCGCAACACGCGAGACTACAACTCAGCAGCCTTAGCTATTCAGAAGAAATATCGAGGATGGAAAGGCCGGAAAGATTTCCTTGCATTCCGCCAGAAAGTAGTGAAGATACAGGTGCTTTAAATGTTTGAAGTCAAAATTGACATCTTAAGCCTCATTATACTCGAAAATATGAAAGTTAAGTGGTGATAGACTTCAAATATAATCTGTCACTAATATAGAAGTGTAATCATATTTATCGGGAATAAAAAGAACATACAAGTTGGGATCATTTATGGGGGGGCTTTTTTTTTTTTTGGTTTTTGGGAGGGGGGATGATGGAGAATGTTTGGAGAACAGAAAATATTCGTTCAGCAGAGAAAGTGACTTGCTGGTGATTTCCATGGCAGGCTCATGTACGAGGCTATCAGGTTAGAAAGCAATACAAGGTATGTTGGGCTGTTGGAATCTTGGAGAAGGTGGTGCTAAGGTGGCGTCGACGAGGTGTTGGTCTTCGGGGATTTCGACATGACACAGAATCAATTGATGAAAGTGAGGATGAAGACATTCTCAAGGTATTCCGCAAACAAAAAGTTGATGCTGCTCTCGACGAGGCTGTCTCGAGAGTTTTGTCAATGGTTGAATCTCCAGGGGCACGCCAGCAATATCATCGGATTCTTGAGAAGTACCGGCAAGCTAAGGTAAGCTAAAGCATCATTTTACAACGGCATTTCTGTGATTAATATACATGTGCTAGTGAACTTCCAATAAATGGATGTTTGCTTGGTATTTTGCATGCATCATTTGGGAATGAACTATATCCATCCTCTATCTCCTTTGAAAAATTTTAGGGACACAGATGCATGAAGTATATATTCCATTATGCTTTTTTAATTTTCTTTTACCTTCTCCTGAAAGGCTGGTAAAAAAGGTTTTGGTTTTTCGCATCTCCTAGAATCACATAAATGTAAATATTTGATAACATGGCTTTAGAGAAGATGTTGTCGTAAAATTAACCAGATTCTGGAGTGGCTGCATCGTATGAAATGGAACAAGGACAAACTAAAATCCAAATGTGAGGACATTGGTGGCAAGTGTCCCCGCAACTGGAAAAATATGGGTGAATGAATGTTGTTGTGTCTCTGAATTATTTCCAGCCTATCTTGTATAGGGTGGCAGTACAATTAGCTTCTTGATCCATGTGTTTTGTCCACAGCATACTTCATTGCTTGAAGAAAATTGTGACTCCTCTCAATTAATCTGGCAGCATGGTAGTCTGTAAAGCTCTACTAAAGGAAGCATATTGTCAATTTTAAGGAGGGGGATAGGGAGCAGTTAGATCCGCTTTCATAGTTTGAAAATCAGGAAAAATTGCATGAACTAATATTCTTCATTGCACGGCAGGCTGCACTTGAAGGAGCGGACAGTGAAACAGCATCAAGTGCTCATGGTGACATTTCTAACATGGAAAATGATGACATATACCAGTTCCCTCGTTATTAATCCAAACTCACCTCTTCATTTTCATCCAAACTAGTCTCAGTAGGTTCAAGAATTATACATTGAGGTTTGGTTATTGCAATTTGTAAGTCATTGTGAGGTGTGTGTTTTGTAGGTGCTGCTGTTCATAATATGTGTATAGTTATGATAGGTTCAAGACGTGAAGTTATTAATATTTGTGTTGAGATTTTAAGGTATGAATCGGGAAATGTTGGGAAATGAAATTTGAACAAAGTGCATTTATGCATTTCTCCCTCATTGGACAGGAAGAGAACTCTCGTGCTTATATACAGAAGCATATCATCTAGCTCACAAAGAGTTGAGAAAAGAAAACAGTTTCCCTTGTGCCGTCGTCACTTGGTTTGGCTTCAGTCAAATAATTTGATTGATTGATATATTTTTTAGATTAAATTTATTTAATTTTCATTATTTATTTTTCAAATTCGATATTCTTTTAGCCCAATATTTAATTTAAAATTTGCAAAATCTATTTTTTTTTTCAAAATGGTATTATCATGTGTGATTCTGTTCCGCCATTTGAGTATGTCTAAGTTTTGTGATCTCCATGGCCGCTATTATAAAAATATTTTCGATTTTAACTTTGGAGGAGGTAACTCTTAACAGTATGGAACATTTTTATTTTACATATTGTTTTGTTGTTTCGTTAAAAATAAAATTATTGTTAACGAATTGTTCCAAACACAAATACCAACGATTTGATGCCTACAAG
>JACEIK010007546.1:0-30654 GCA_018107945.1 Datura stramonium | reverse complement strand
GGAGGCCTATGCAGGCCACATGTTTAGTATTCGTCATTTCTATGTTGTATGTATTGAGTTGGTCCAGTATAAGCCATATCGGCTCCATTTATGATTTTGTATAAGATTTATTGATTTTTCCCCGGTGTGGTACACCGGCTGGAGGTCTTGTTATTTTACCCCGGTGTGGTACACCGGCCGGACGGAGTTTACCCCGGTATGGTACACCGGCTGGAGACATTTTTATTTTTACCCCATTATGGTACACCGGATGGAGGCATTTTTATTTTTACCCCGGTGTGGTACACTGGTTGGACGGATTGAATATAGATTTTATGGTCGGCTGTCTGCTGGCATGTCAGTTATAGTCTTTGTTGTGCATTAGATGGTTGCATTTACACTCCAATACTGAGTTATTCTTAGGTTTCTGTTTTTAGAATTTCGGGTTGTTACTAATCCTTATTTCTGGCCTAGTTATCATTTTTATCTTACATGTTTACAGTTTTTAGTCTTACATACCAGTAGATTGTATTTGTACTGACGTCCCTTCATCTTGGGACCCTTCCTGTAATCGTGCTGCAGGTACAGGTCGAGGCTCAGATCATCGGACGTAGTAGATGCTAGACTTCAGCAGAATACTGGTATGCTCCTCTCTTCAAAGAGCCATGTCCTAGTTTGGACTATTTTCAGTTTTGTGTACAACATGGGTAGGCTGGGGCCCTATCCCGTGCATTTCAGTTTGTTTACTCTGTAGAGGCTGATGTGGACTAGTTTGTAGTAGTGTGGGTTGTGTAGTCATATCGGTTTTTCATTGCCTTGATTAGCTTTATTGTAGCCTTGTCGGCTTTGCAGGTTGTATATTTATAATTGTCAAGGCATTATTGGCCTAGTATTTATCTTGGTTGGTTGTGACAGGTGGCTTGGTCAGCCTTAGTGTTACATTTATATATGCTATATAGCCGGCTTCTCGATCGACCATGAATCGAGTGCCAGTTGCACCCTACCCTAGTTCTGTGGCGTGACACTAGCTCTACTAAATCTACAGAGATTTGGCGGCCAATAATTTCCATCGTACAACCTCAATAAATTCTCCTAATGACAATAGATTCACCAATAGGTGTAGATACAAAAAATTATTTCTAGAGAAACTCTGGTACCATAGAAAACTTCTGTGCCACTAGCAGAGTAACATAAGAAAGGTAGAACCTAGGTCTATCTAAGCATAAACCAAGTGGGAGAAACATGCAATGCACCTCTGTCTCTGCCTGATAGAACTAAGGGCCTGTGCCCTACAGAAAATATTGGAGCATGTGACCCTGCTGATGACCTACTCTGCTGGTGCCGGTCACTCTGATTTCTAGTCGAACGATCTATCATAATGTGGCCCTCCTGCCCACAAGAAAAATAAGCAATAAAGACATATCTGCATCTCCCAAAATGCCGCCTACTGTAGGTACTACAATGTGGCATAGCTGGCCTCATCTTCTATGGGCCTCTCTGCTGTTGTGAGCTTAATGCTCGTGAACTCTCACCGGGACCTAACTATCTACGACAATCTAATCTACTACCCTATCGCTACTGAGGTGAGGGTAGGTGGTATACCTGACAAATGAGGTTTGGGCCCACCTTGAAACTCTTCTTGAAAATCAGTGGGTCTAGCCCTCCAACACTGCTCCTGATCTACCCTTTAGGCCCCATACTGACGCTATTTGATCTCCTCTATATTCTAAGAAAAGGCTTGAATTTTCAAGATATCCATGTCCTCCCACAACGTAGCTATATTTCAAGACTCCATATACTCTGGTGCAAGCCCTACTATAAACTGGTGGACCCTGGCTAACATGGTACCAATAAATGCTAGCACATATCTAGCCAAAGGAATCAAACCTTAATGCGTACTCTCTAACGCTCATCCTGCCCTGCTCCAGGTGTAAGAACTACTCTATCCTGTCCTATTGAATCTCTCAAGGAAAATAGTGGTCTATAAAGGCTTCAGGGAAGCTAGGCCACGTGGGTGAAGGCACATCTCTGCCTCTAGACCTTTCCCAACTCTCATATCATAGAACTGCTATATCTCGAAGTCGGAACACTGCTAGCTAAACTGACTCTGTGGATGAACCATGTATGACCCTGAATAACATCTGCAACTGATCTATAAAGTTCTGAGGGTCCTCTCTATGGTCTATGCCAAAAAACTGTGGAGGACTCAAGCAAGAACTCATGAACTCTCGAACTTCCGGGCCCCTCAATACACTCGAAAACAACTGGTACTACTGGCTGATGCTAAGCATCCATCATCCGAGTCAACATACATACTGCATTGATGACATCTTGATCTAAGGGTGTAGGAAGAACTGAAAGTGGTGTCGGTATATCTGTTGCCCTATGAGGTTCCTGGTGCCCTAGAGAAGAACTCACGAACTCTCGAACTTCCGGACCCCTCAGTACGCTCGAAAACAACTGGTACTACTGGCTGACGCTGAGCATCCATCATCCGAGTCAACATACATACTGCATACCTGACATGTTGATCTAAGGGTGTAGGAAGAACTGGAAGTGGTGTCGGTATATCTGTTTCCCTATGAGGTTCCTGGTGCCCTAGAGAATGCTGGGGAATCAAGAAGATATCTCCCTTTTGCCCTCAGGCTGCGCTATCTCCAACTGTGGCACCCTGATGGTACCCTCTCCTGCTACTGTATCTAGGTCACGACTGGCTATAGTCTGTCTTATATCAGACATTACTCTAACAAACATAACTATATAAGCTTAGGGACTCAACCCTATACAAATAAGCTCTATAACACGATCTGAGAAGAAGAAGGGGTAACCATACTATCATGCCCCGTAGCTTCCTACTTATAAAATGTGGTGCACAACACATTTATAAACAAGACTCTACTAGACACGACTTGAAGACTCCCTAGAATACGACGTTGCTCTGACACCAAGTTTGTCACGCCCCACCTTGGTAGGTTAATTGACACCTAATGCGAAACTAGACTCTGAGCTGACCTGGCTGGACATATACACCTCTAGTGTATGCCAACATATAATAAAGAAAACAATAAGCTATATCTAGGCTCAAAAGATAGCCTTAGGCCAACAATGCCGCAACATAAACCTATGCAAAAATAGCTAACCTAACATACAATAATAGCTTTATCCTATGTGGACTGACAAGACCACCATGCTGACTAAATCATAACAAAAGGTAAGCAGACGCACATGTACATATATATAAGCCGTGAAAGTTGCTAACAGATAACACAACTAGGCCCCACATAACAACCAATGCATATCTACCAAGAACTATGGTTTGAAAACCTCTAAGAGTAAGATATTGATCGGGACAGGGCCCCGACCCACCAAAAAAACTATACATCAAAAGACAGGCAGACCTCTAATGTCTAGCAACTCCAGAGGAAAGGAGCCGGCCATTCTGTTGACTCTGAACAACTACTAAGGAGGTCTCGAAATTTTTCTATCTGAACCTTCTAGCATGTATGCAATGCCCCATGCGTGGGTGTCAGGGAAATATGTACTGAATATGTAAGGCAGTAATAGTAACTGAATAGAAATTGATAAAGGAACTATAAATAATCAGTAACAAAGGGCCAAAAGTTAACCTTTAAGATCTCACAACCATGAAATATATCTAGCAGGAAAATATACAAACAAAATCCTAACTTGGCCCTTCTAAGCCTAGAAGGTACAAACAACACTGAATAACCTACCTGGGCTCCCATAAGCCCCGCAAGTGCAAGCAATCTATACACTCCTATTTGTATACTGTAGCCCCGTAGGCCAGCTGTAAATAAGGCATGCTCGACCTTTGAGACTGTATTTGGGCCTTCTAAGCTCTTATGACTATTCTTGATCCTTCTAGGCTCCTGTAACTGTATCTGAGATATCTGGGCTCCTATAACTGTATCTGAGCAATCTGGGCTCTTGTAACTATATTTGAGCCGCCTGGGCTCCTGTAACTATCTTTGAGCCATCTGGGCTCCTGTAACTGTATCTGATCCGTTTGGGCTCCTGTAACTGTATCTAGCTATCTAGGCTCCTATAACTGTATCTAAGCCATCTGGGCTCTTATAACTATATTTGAGCTTTCTGGGCTCCTGTAACTATATCTGAGCCGTCTAGGCTCCTATAACTATATTTGAGCTGTCAGGGCTCCTATAATTGTATTTGACCCGTCTGGGCTCCTGTGAATAATCTGTAGCCTCGTAGGCAGGTGTAATTAGACTTAGCCCTTCTAGACGACATATACATGGGCATCAATATGAATAGCTGGAGGGTTTAGCTCCATGTATAACAACTGATAAGATCCCTACTTAGGATATTACATAGTCTATCAGGCTTCTAACAGTTAGGGTGATTTCCTGAGTGACCAATACGACAAGCTGTAAGTCGAATGAAGCTATACGGTCAGTGACAATAGGTAGTTCACCTAGAAAGTTACCACCCAGTTTATTAGGCAACTCTGGTGCCACTGACTCGTAGGTAAGGCTATATTATTTAGATTCTAGTCTTGAAGGCGTCAAGGTACGCCAACGACCAGTAGGTGAGCTTTACTGCATATATATGCGTCACAATAGAAAGTTATATTGCCAAGATGCACCCTATACTTCCCAATTTAACAAAGTACGCTAAACAGCTAACCACAAACTTCTATGGCCTTGGAACTACAGCAAAACATTACTAGTTCCTCTAGATGGTAAATAAGTAAACAAGTAATCTATGTCGCTTCCAGCGATAGCCAAAACTGTATATAGTCCTTGCCGACATGGAATACTGTACTATAATGTCATTTCATCTCATATCAGCTAACCACAATACATATAATCATAAACTACTACTAAGTTACAAGTCGTGTCAACTATACGATGAGAATAACTTACCGAAAGAGGTTGCCTTAACATACCTCAATTGACGAATTTTGTTCGATCAATCCTACTTTGATCATGAACTCATAATCCCTCCATATTCTAGCTTATATGCTGGGGAAATAGGGATTTCTAATTCAAGAATTAGGCCAGCAGCCGTAGCCCACAAAACACAACGACAATAAGTCAAAATGAGTTCAATTCAACAAACTCTTATGAATTCTAATAGATTAGAATGGTAGAAATGCTTACTATCATTTATAGACGTTCTAGCCATAGTTAGAGATGATTTCAATGTCTTTTACCCTCTAGGGATCCGTCAAACCAAACCAATTTCAAAGATTTAACTCCGTAGATATGTTCTTCGTAGGCCCAGGATTCACTACCCATGAAGAATTAGCGATTAAATGCGATTTGATAGCATAATATGGATTTAGTTTGAAGAAAACTTCGTGAGGGAATCACATAAGCCGTAACTCTATAATTGTGAAATATTTGAATGAAATAAAATTTCACAACTTAGAACGTATATATAGAGAGGCGGTGCAGGGGGTCCGCGACACACCTCCCCTTACGGCAGAGTAGTGGCGCGATGCGCCACTCCCTGTATGGGAGAGGAGTGCGCAGCGCAGTAACCGTAGCGCCTCTCCCCAATCTTCTTTCGCCCGCTCGCTCGAGAACACGCTCATGCGTTCACCTTTGAGCCTTCTCTCCCGTGTGCCGTACTCTAAGAACTCTCAACATGCACATGTCGGTTAAGAAACGAAAACTTACAGGGTGTAACAGTATGTCCTCACAATAAGCTATTGGTGTGCCAGAATATGAGAAAGGCTAAAGCTAGTTTGATCCAACGAAGCATCCAACAGACCGTACAATAGTTCAACGTGTCGTTATACCTACCGGTGCCAGAATTCAATTTTATTTAGGAAAGGTTTTATTTTTGTCTATATATAGTATCTATATGTTTCTTTTACAAGTTTCAATACTTTGACATATTTTGTTTGATATTGAAGTCCAAGAAACATCTTTTTCTTAATTTGTTCTTGGGTTTTGAAGGATCAAACAAGTTTTGATTGTTAAATTTTGGTTGTTATTGATTAATTCAAGAAGTGTGATTTCTGCTACAAATTCTTGTAAGTTTATACTTATTATTTCTTCTACAATTTCTAATTATAATTCTTCAAGCATGAGTAGCTAAATCCTATTACTAGGCAAGAGTCGTGCCGCGACACTAAAATATACGGTTCTTGGGAGGCAACCCAAGGGGTATCTGGATGAAGTCTAAGTAATCAAGATATCCACTTCTTTTCGCGACTTTAAATCAGGTGCTTCTTTGGAGGCAACCCAAGGTAACTTAGTTTTTCTCTTAATTTTGTGAATTTTTAGATTTGATTTCTGTGCTCAAGTGTGCAGGAAGAAAATCTCAAATTTAGCAGGGTACTCCGCAATGCGAAGTAAATCCTTCGTACTAAGGTTTGCGACGCATAGTAGGTTCTTAAGAAAAAATTTTACCCCAAAGACGATGAGGATTAGGCCTAGGGATTTCTTTTTTTAGTCTTTTACTTGTGCATTATTGTTTTAGCACTAAGGACAGTGCTATTGATTAAGTATGGGGTGAGAGAAGTAAACTTCCTTATACCATGTATGTGTTGATTGATAATTTATTCATGGTGGGCCTAGATTTTTTTTATTTTTATGATGCATTACTTATTCCTATTGGCTTGTAGTATTTTTTTGATATTTTTGTATTGTGTTTATTTGGATTCTTTTGATTTTTATTTTTGGTACTTTTCCAATAGATAGTCCCTTAGAACTGACTAGAGGGTCTAGATTTTTTTGAGTCGTAGTCATAATTGTTCCCGATGATGGATGGATGATGATCGTTTTAAGGGAAAATTAGACATTGTTAGGAGACCAAGAACTTGAGATCTTATGAATACTAGGTTCTTCACTTATAGTATCATTGAGACTTTGTATAATTCACTCAAAATACATGAAAAGGTAGAAACACTTAGACTTTTGGAACTTGACTCCTATGCTTGGAAAATTAGGCTTAATAATGTGATGCATTTAATATGGATATGTATGTTTATGTAACTTGATAGTCATTATTGAACCATTTGTGCCATAATGTGAGTGAGGTATTTTTCCTACTCCCTGAATCCAATTTGATGTCTAGAACTTGTTCGGTATGTGTGCGAAGCGAAATGAGAATGTTGAATTTAGGAAGTGATATTGACATTTCTTTGGTAGCCTATTTCGATCCTGATTTTCCTACCTTGATTTTTATTTTTCTAGTTAGTCATTTTGAGCCTTAGCCTATTCTTTTCATAGCCATATTACAAGCTTAACACCTTTTGTATTATTGACCTTTATTTAATTCAAATGACTCCTAGAGCACTTTGATTAAAAATTCTGCATAAAAGGAGCACAAGTGAAGAAAAGAGGGGAAAAACTAATGTCTGGAAATTAGAAGAAAAAGGAAAAGGTGAAAAGTGCATAACAAGGAGGGTGATGTAATGGGGAAAGAAAAAGAAAAAAGTTTGAAAATATCAATGAATGAAAAGAAAATTGTGAATGAGCTTATTATTGAAAATTCCCTAGTAGTCACCTAAGTTGCTAGAGATGTCATGCTTATGCCTTATATTATGTTTGTTCTGTATGTTATGCATGTACCATGAGTTAACTTGAATCCATTTATCGTTCTAGGTCCCATGTTACGTCTGGTGTCTATGCTCGGGTCATGACATCTCTAAATAGTGAGGAGCACATAATGATAACATTTTGGTGTGTATTTGATATCTAGATTATATATGTTTGTGTTGGCTCAATCTATCTTATTAAGTAGTAGAGAATTTTCAACATTAAGCTCATTCACAATTTTTTTTTCTCTCATGATCCATTCATTCATTTTTTTTTGGAATTTTTTGACTTTTTCTTTCCCCACTAATATCACCCTCCCTGTTATGCATTTTTCACCCTTTACTTTTCTTCTAATTTCCACATTTTAGCTTTTCCCTTCTTCTCTTCACTTGTGCTCCTTTCATGTAAAATTTTCAATTGAAGTGCTCTAGAAGTCATTTGGATCAAACAGAGGTCAATTGAACAAAAAGGGATTAAACTTGTAATATGGCTATTAAAAGAATAGGCTAAGACTCAAAATGGTTAACTAGGATAATCACATCAAGATAGGTAAAATTGGGATAAAAATAGGCTACCAAAGAAATGTCTATATCACTTCCTAGATTCAACATCCTCATTTCTCTTTGCACATACCGTCAAGTTTTAGACATCAAATTACAAGTATGGAGTATAAAAAAAATCTCGCAGACATAATGGCACAAATGGTTCAATAATGACAATCAAGATTACACAAATACATATATCCATATTGAATGTCTCACATTATTTAGCCCAATGTTTTCAAGCGTAGAAGTCAAGTTTACCAAGTCTAAGTATTTCTACCTTTACATGCATTTTTGTGTGATTATGCAAACTCTCAATGATACCCTAAGTGAAGCACCTACCATTCGTAAGGTCTCAGGTTCTTGCTCTCCTAACAATGACTAATTTTTCCTTAAGACGATTTTCATCCATCCATCATTGGGAACAGTTATGACTATGGCTAAAAAATCTATACCTCTAATCAGTTCTAAGGGACTATCCACCAAAAAAGTACGGAAAATAAAAACCGGGGAACCCAAATAAATACAAAACCAAAACCATCACACAAAATACTACAAGCTAGTAGGAATAAGTCATGTATCACAAAAAAACATTCTAGGCCTACCATGAACAGATTTAGCAATAAAAGAATACATGGTATGGTATAAGAAAATTTACTTCTCCCATCCCATAACTAATCAATGGCACTGTCCTCAGTGCTAAAAAAATAATGCCCAAGTAAAAAAGGTGAAAGAACAACTCCCTGGGCCTAATCCTTGTTGTATGTGGGGGCATAAGCAGCTTTCCCCATTGGTGAGTCATCTCTTTCATCACTACCAGACTCCAAATCAGAGTTAATTCAAGCCTTCTCCTCATCATCAACATCATCATCATCAAAGGACTCCTCAAAACCTAGCCTAACTTTGTAGAGCTCTCTAGAATGCTCGTTCAATGGGTAGTCCATATTCAGCTGTTGTAGCTTCTCTTCCGTCACCCTGCTCATCCTCAGCTGCAATATTCTCATTCCATACAAGTGACTCAGAGCATTATCAATGCATGCATTGTGCTCACTGCTAGATAGCACAAGACAATGTATACCCTCGGGTTCTTTCGTACTTGTCACATCTAGCCCCTTTGGGTCATATTGTGGATCATAATCAGCTACCTCCTCATTAATCTGCTGCTCTCTCAGAAATTAGGTCAAAAGACCCCCAAAACTAAATTTCTGTCCCTTCTTCACCCTTTCTCTCCCCAAAACATCCTTGATCATCACCCAAATATTTATCGGCCTCCTAATCATCAAAGCAAAAAAAAAGACAAACTCTCTCCCTGTTCACATATGTCACATTCTTTCTAGGCACCAAGCAAGCACAAATAGTTTTTAACCACATTCTAGCCTCCTTGCTCATGTGTGCATGATCACGCCCAAATTACACCTTGTGATGGAAGTATAAAGCACTCGCTGTCAAATTAGTAGCCCGACATAGGTTGGGGTCGATTCTACATGGAATAGGGAAGAAATAATATGTTAATGATGAATAAACTAACTTGTAATCAATATTTTGGAAGGGGGATTTGCAAATAAAAAAGAAAATAATTCTAAGACTATGATTGGGTTATGTATCAAATTATTAAGACAAAACTAGGATTGTGTTTCCCATAATTTCATAACTTAGTAGGCTTTTACTAGTGATCTATCCTGGTGAACTTTGTGTAAGAATAACGATTAAGTTCACCTAACGTCTCTCGACCTAAATAAATAAATTCACTTATCTAATCTCGGACTCAAAGTGTGTATATTTTTCCCTCACCATAAGGATTGACTTAAATATCCTCGGTTAGAGATCAAGTTGATTTAGATGAGGGCTGGTAGCCTTAAATTGCCATTATTATTCTCTTTTCCTAACTTCAAACTCGTTGGTCGGGAAAGTTGAAGATACATGAAATTAAGCATTAAGAAGAAGAAAATAGCAATCCACCCAATTCACCAGTCAAGAATCATTATTTTATTATGCCTGCACTCGTTAATCCATTATGGTTCCCACAACCCTAGCTTAAGATATTTAACCGCTTATGTTTACAAGAAGACAATCAAAAGATGTAGAAGAAATCATAATGAAACACTTACTTTAATATAAACTTTTTTAACAAAATATCCAAGCTAAATTGTATCACATGAACTTGATGACTTCCCCAACAAAAACTCAACTAAGCTATTGCACAAATTCAAAAAGTATGAATTATGCAGCACTATCAATTTGACTATGTTCAAATAAAAAGATGCACCCAAATTTCCCTTAAAACATTTAAAGAGGGGGTATTTATAGTAGTAGATTAAGCCTTCGTTGTTCTCACTTGGATTGAAATTGGGTTTTGCAGCTTCTGCTCCTAGTCGAATTTGGATTTGACTCTTGGTCATGCTTGAATAGTGGTGGTGCCTCGTGCCGCTCCATGCACCATAGGCTTTGGCATGCCGCACTGCTTGGTGCTCTGGAGTGGCCAGTGCAGCGTGCAAGCCATAGCATAACTTGCCTATACGCTGCCAATTTCTGTTAACTCATTTCGTCAACCCCATTTTGCCATACTTGCTTTTTTTAGCCACAATTAAGTGCAAATCCATCACTTTAAATTGTGAAAGAACTAATCATGTGTGTTAGCTATTTTTCACAAATATATCATAAAACACAAGAAATCACACATAATTTGTTCTCAAAACATAGTTAAGTATTGGCAAAATATGATAGTTAAGTATGGGCAGAATATCACTAATAAATATGTCCTCGAACAATCTACTACTTCCCTTCACTCATTGAATCACAAAATTCACCATACAAATAGGTCTACTTACACTTAGGATCATTAGACAACTCAATAAAGCTCCAATAATTCACTCATATGCATATAGGATTAACATTAAAATGCCAAAGTTTGAAATCACTTACCTTCTAGAACTAACTCAACAAGATATATTTGGGCCAACATGAATCATATGTAATTTAACAATCACGATACACCAAAATCTTACCATTGTGCCCCTCACTATTTGGAGAGATGCCCCTTCACGCACAAGATATATAACATCATGAACCTCGGCATAAATAAATAATTTTCGCTAACTCTCCCAAAGAACTCAACATGCATAAAAAAAATGACCTATAGGATTGCCCTTAGTTTAGTAGTCTACTAATATAGAACGTCGAATTAAGAATCAATTAGGACTTAATTTGGTTGTAATGTAGGCTAAGGGATGGGTAGAAACTATTTGGCCAAGATAGTGACTAATCTTCCAAAGAACTTTAATACTTCATAACTATTTTACTTTGTAGAATATTCTTCAATCTCCTATTTTTCTCCTTATACCTCCTTTTGTTTTTCTCTTTTTGCACTTAGGTGATTAGTAGGGAATTTTCAACATTAATCTCAAAAAAAAATTCTTTCATTTTTTCTTTTCAAACTTTTGCTTGTTTTTGTTTTCCACTAATATCACCCTCCTTTATTAGCAAATTTCACCCTCTTCTTTTCTTCTAATTTACCATACTTTAGCTTTTTCCTCTTTTTTTTCTTTCTAATTGTGCTCCTTTTATGAAATTTTTTTCAGTTAAAGTGCTCTAGGAAGCATTTGGATCAAGCAAAGGTCAATAGAACAAAGAGGGATTAAGCTTATAATATGGCTATCAAAAGAATAAGCTAAGACTCAAAATGGCTAACTAGGATAATTACTCAAGGTAGGTAAAAATTGGATACAAATAGGCTACCAATGAAACGCCTATATCACTTCCTAAATCCAACATTCTTATTTCATTTTTCACATACACCGAGAAAGTTCTAGGCATCAAATTGCAAACATGGAGTATACAATAATACCTTACTCACACAATGACACAAGTGGCTCAATAATGGAAATCAAGATTACATAAACGCATATATCCATATTACATGCATAACATAATTAAGCCTAATTTTTCAATCATAGGAGTCAAGTTCCAAAAGTCTAAGTGTTTCTACCTTTTCATGCATTTTTGAGTGAATTTCACAAAGTTTCAATGATACCCTAAGTGAAGCACCTAGCATTCGTAAAGTTTCAAGTTCTTGCTTTCCTAATGACTAATTTTCCATTAAGATGGTCGTCATCCATCCATCTTCGGGAAAAGCCATGACTCTATGACTAAAAAAATCTATACCACTAATCGGTTCTAAGGGACTATCCTGTCACGCCCCAAAATAGGGGGAGAGCGTGACTGGCTCGCGGTACCTGATTGGCCGGGACGCCGACTATATGACATCTGTAATAGTAACACTTAGGCCGTCTAGGCCACCTATCACAATCAACTGGAGCACAAACTGGACCCATAATGCCTCAACAATACAGGGTAAACAACTGAAATGCAAACAAGGCTATGAGTATGCTAAATCAAAAAACAAAAAGTCGAAAAGGCCACAAACTGAATAACACTGTACATACTAAGTCAACAAAGCCTCTAAAGAGTAAACTGACAGATGGTAGGAACAGGGCTCCGACCTACCCATAACTACATCTCAAAGCTCTAACTAAAACAAAACCAAATCTTAGCTCCAGAAAGAAAGGAGCATACCAACACATCCGCTCATCTCACGAACTGCTACTGCAACTGGCAATCCCGACCTCTACTTGCACCTGCGGAACGAATGCAGGTCCCCAGGCGAAGGGACGTTAGTACAAATAAAAGGTACTGGTATGTAAGGATGAAAACTGTAAATATATAAGATAGCAATGATAACTAAGCCAGAAATAAGGAATAGTAACAACCTGGAATCCTAGAAACTGAAACCTGACAATAAGTCAATACTGAAGTGCAAATGCAACCAAGTAATGCACAAGAAAAACTATAACTGTAATGTCGGCGGCCAACCAACCATAAAAAATAACCATATAAAAATGCCTCCAGCTGGTGTACCATACCGGGGTAAAAATAAAAATATCCCCAGCCGGTGTGCCATACTGGGGTAAAATAAAAACATCTCCAGCTGGGTGCCACAACGGGGTAAAAGAAAAATATCTCCAGCTGGTGTACCATATTGGGGTAAAAATAAAAATATCTCCAGTCGGTGTACCTTACTGGGGTAAAAATAAAAATATCTCTAGCTGGTGTAACATACCGGGGTAAAAATAAAAATATCTCCAGTGGGTGTACCATATCGGATAAAAAAAAATCTCAATCATAATCATGAATGGAGCCGATAAAGCTTATATTGAGTCAATTTAACACATGTAGCATTGAAATGACAAATGCTAAATCTGTGGCTGTAATAGGTCTCTTTTGTAATATATAAATGCAACTGAGCACATATACCATGTAAAATTAGCAAATATACACATATATCATGTAAATCTGTCAAATTATATAAAAACATGTCAACTCAGTGACTCGGCGGACCTTCAAGAGGTTTAGACAACATAAGAACTTTAGTAAGCTTACAACCAATGTCCTACAAATAATGTTACCAATTTAAGGTATCGCTTGAGTAGAAACACATAGATTCTCATTTCTATACAATCCTTTAACATCTAGGAAACTATATATATATATATACAGCCCACAGGGTGGTTCCTTCACATGTATCGATAACTATACACTGGAATTCTATTATCAAACTTATCACGTCGATGAGAACATATAGTTCTTAATTTATTTGACTTATTTTCTAGAAACATTGGAATTATAACTTGGAATTTGGAGTTATTTGTCATAACGCTTAACATATACATAGAGTTGAGAGCTGAATTACAGACATACAACGCATGAAACTTCTGTATAACGTATAAACTCATGTTTAGTTAACTGAGTGACCTCCAGGAGAGTTCTTGATATTTAAAGTTCTGAGCTTAGTTGATCATTATTATAGCATGTGCTTATACTTACATAGACATTAGGAACATTGGTATGTGGGTGAATCTCTCCTCTGAATTTAGGAAATTCAAATGATAACTCAACAAGAGCTAAACATATAGATGTATGACTTGAGTATAACTGAAAGAATTCAACTGTATGTATGTTATGAGATGAAAATATATATATATATATATATATATTAAGACTTTTTATCGAAAGACTTATAAATAATTGAGTTCTTAGACTTTTAGGCAACTTCAAATACTTGACCGAGACACTAGCATGATTCTCAAAATTTGATCTCTTGAAAACTTTAGATTAGCATAACACACTTCAACATAACTTAGGACTCGGATGACATTGGCTTAAGAATCTGAAATTTTGATTTGTTCAAATTGAGAATTCATAAGCTACTTCCAAGTGCTTCCTTATAGGCAAATAAAGACTTATAACCGTACTTCGGATGATGCTGGATTGACTTACTCAACTTTGTAATTAACCGAGGAGCTTAAGAAAGCTTACATCATTGAGTAAACGGCTTAGAAGCTCTAGGATCACCCTTTTCTACCATGGAAGATAATTTCAACACTTAGAATCGATAACTTAACATAAACATTTAAGGGTATAGCAGAGAGCTTCTCTTTAACTTAAGTTACTATTTTACAAATGTTCAACTCTAACTAATTCATAAAAGGTCGTCACTTAATATTTTATTCATTATATAATTACCACATACTTATATCACTTATTGTCCTAATGCCTTGCCGACTCTAGGAGGATCGAGTAGCACAAGAGTTCCAAGAATTTACTACGACATTCTAAAGACAATTCTTACCCTAGCGTGTAACTTGAACGCAAGCATAAGCGTAAATATACACTTATTTTCTTATAACCTGCTAAGATTAAAATACTATGTATAACCTTACCAAAAGATGGTTTCATAGAAATATCAATAATTTACACATTCGAAGTTCTATCTTTCAAGTCTAATGTAATTATTGGTTCGAAACCTCGTTAACTAGTCGGTTAGCTAAAGGGAGAGAAATGAAGGAATATCATCTTATACTTATATACCTTAGAACATGTTCATAAGAGGGTGTATAACTATTGTAAGGCATTTCATTTCAAGTATTCTCATTTACCCTTATCTAGCTTAAAATTGTTTTCTCCACCGTTAAGTCTGCTCGCGTGTCGTCGTCTTGCCCTTTTTACCAATTTCACTTAGAAACCAGAATTTTGAACACATTTTATATCACATGCATGACATAATATAAAAGTACCATGTCACAAAGGCCTACGCCGAGGGACTTCAAACTCGATTTACAACTACGATAATAATCGAAATACGCCTCTTTCACTTCACGTTCGTTCACTTTAAGAATATTTAAATCTTCAAGATTTCAATGAAGTATTTCTAATATTTCTGGTAGAATAATGCATGACTCAATAGGAAACTTAAAATGTAGGAACCTTGGCCTTGATCAACAACAGGATTTTGTGCTTTGGAAAAATAAGAATAGGGACGCTTTTACATACCTCGCTTCCATCGTGATCTCTTAGCCAATTTCTTATGCTTGCTAGAACCACACCTTCAAATTCGTTACTTACCCTTCATGGAATGAGGATTGGTTTAATCCAAGTTCCAAATCACAATTCATGTCACAAAACGTACAACCAAACAGCCACATCACAAAATAATTTTCAGCAATTCTACATACCTTAGGCGTCTTAAACTTGAGGCAATTCAAGAGAGTTTCGCTACGTGCTTTGGTGTTTAATCACAAAGGTGTGGTGTATTCCTTCCATCTTTTGGATAAATTCCAGCATCTATATAGCTTTAACAACCTCCCAAAAAGGGGCAGCAACCTCAAAAATATCACATAAAACATATATCGATTTCATTTCTTCTCTCATTTTAGCTTGAGAATTTGAGCGGATGAACCAAGTAGGAACACTTACCTTCACTTGTATCTAACCCTTCCTATATGGAGTTCCTCTTCAACCAGATACTGTTCCAAAATGTAGCAACCATGCTGCCAAAACGCCGCAACAACACACACCCAAGCAACACATAAGTTTCAACTTCACTTCCAACATAACTTGTTAATTCACATGAGAATTTAAGGAGTAAAAAACACCTACCTCTTTTGTATTCAACTATCACTAATATGGAGGTAGAACTTCAACTCCCTACTGACAAAAACGCAGCAGCTTGGCAGCCAAAAAAATGCAGCAACTCGACGATTAGAAGTTCACAACATAAGAAAATCCTTTTCCAAGATTGGACTATAAGGAAGTTTTACCTTATCAATACAATTTCTACCCGGATTTGTTTTCACCATTGGATAGAGCTCTCAATTTAAAAAAATCAAGTAAACGGAGTAGGAATGAGCTTTCTAGCTCAAATTTACTTTCATATAGGTGGTCAGCCCAAGGCTCGAAGGCCGCATGTGACGCCCAAGTGACGTGCTCGCGCGCGCGCCGTCGCCCTCGCCACTGCACCCGAGCGCATGGGCGCTTTTCAGCCGACAATGCTTTCTTCAAATGAACATAACTTTACTCCAAACTCGATTGATGAAACTGGTTTTTTCACCGTAAACTGTGACTCAAATATCTTCTGGCTAGATAGGTTATAGGACTTTCGAATCATTATATGTTTGGAGATATTTCCATTTAAAATTTACCCTTACTTACAAACTCTTCACATACTCTTTGCTTTTTTCCCTTGCACATGTTTCCCCCTCCACACCTAAGGCAAACATACAACTATAATTTTCATTACATATATATAAACATCAAATAATCATCGAACAAATTTTTTGGGGTGTAACATATCCACCGAAAACGTGACTTAAAATAAAAATTGGGAAACCCTAAAACAAAACAATATCAACCAAAAATTTACTAAGTTAATAGGATAAGTCATGAATCACAAAAAACTAGGCTCACCATGTATAAATTTAGCAATTAAAGCATTTATTTAATGAAATGAAGTTTACTCTCCCAACCCACACTTAGTCGGGGTAGTACTGTCCCTGATATAATTAAAGCATAAGTAAAAGAGTGAAAGGAGAACTCCTTGGGCCTCTAGTTCTCCTCGTAAATGGGCATAAGAGCAACTTCCCCTATATTAAAATCATCCTCATCATTAGACTCTAAATCAAAGTCAACTCTTGCCATCTCCAAGTTAGTGGCAACATCATCATCTAGGGGCTCAAATTTGGGCCCAACTCTACGTAGGGTTCAACACGCCTATAGCTCCATGTTGAGTCACTATAGTTGCTCCTCTATCACTCCATTCATTCTCAATTGTAGCATCCGCATGTCGTATAGGTGACTCAACATGTTATCAATTCACGCACGTACTCACTGATTGAAAGGACTAGACCATGTATGCCTTCCACATCCTTAGTATCTCACATCAATCCCCTTCAGGTCATACCTTGGCCTACACCGCTACTTCCTCCTTAATTTGGTACTCCTCTCGTAAATTGGGTCAAGAGACCCCCAAAACCCAAATCTTTGCCCCTTTTCACCCTTGCTCTCCTCAACACATCCTTAATGATTGCAACAACATTAACTAGCATCCCAATCATCAAAGTATATACAAGATACACTCTTTCCCTCATAACATAAGTCACGTTGCTTCCCAACACCAAACAAGCACAAGTAATTTTTAATCAAATCCTAGCTTCTCTATGTGGGCATAAGGGAAAGACACATGATACCGTATTGTTAGTGGTCAGCCCTTGCTACCGAATTTGGGCCACTAAGAGTGTGTGTAATATCTCATAGGGAGGCCAAAATAAAGTTTTTAAAGAGTTGTGGGTCAATGTTAGGTAACTAAATATTCAATTCAAAATAATAGCGAAAAATTAACAATTTGCCGTCGAATTTTTACTTGGTTTGACCTTTCCTTTGGCTCTTAATTTTCAAGAAATTCCCTCACCATGTTCAAGTTACATTCACTTGATCATTAAACACAAAGCCAAGACTAAGAATATGCAATCTATCTACAATGTGAGGAAAGTTGAATGCCAAACTTTCTATCAATAAACAACTATGAGTACTTTGATTCTTTGTGTTTCTAAATCATTTCTTACCTTCTTGCTTGACTCCAATGGAGCCCAAAACACCTCAATGTTTGTTGTGGTAAGCTCACATCCTTATTTTTCTCTTCCTTAGATCTCCTTTACCTCTTAGAACAATGGGCTTGAAGAAGGCACCTTTCCTTACTAGGTTCTCGTGCCATTATTGGAGAAATTTCAAGAAAAATGTTACCTTTTATGATTTGGGTGAAAAGGTTTGGAGCAATTTATGAGAAATATGAAGATTTTGGAGAAAATTTTAAAGAGATAGGGTGTGTGACGCGCCAAATAATAAGTGGGAGAAAAAATTAGGTTTTTGCTTTTAAAACCCCCATATAGGTCAAGTTAGACTCACCGACCTGTGAAATTTTTTCCTTAGAGGTGGCTCGCGCGAAGCGTGCTCCACGCTATGTCAGAACTACCTCTCATGGTGCTTCGTGCGCTCTTCTAGGCACTATGCGTCGTGCCGCTTCATGCGGTGCTAGGCGCCGGTTCGTCTATGCCGTGCATTGCCAGTTCGATTTTCTGCACCCCTGCTAACTTTTATGCTTAAAACTTCTTTTTGTGTATTATGACTTAATATTGCACACTTGAACAAACACGTTAACTCCAAAATATTACAAAATCAATCATCTTGGGCTGGCCTCCCCAAGTAGTCCCGATTTAACATCGCGACACGCAGTATCTTGATTACTCGCATTCTCATCAAGATACCTATTGGACTCATGGCTCATGAAATGACCCTCATTTTGAGGGTTTGGAATGGTATCACTCATTATGCCCTTTTACCTTTTATTTAACGTGGAAAAGATCTATCCCTCCCACTCCATAATCGCTTGATGGAGGTCGAATGTGAGTCCACCAATTGACTCAAGCTTGAAAGTTACCCTCTTATCTTTTTAAATCTGTACTATCTCAAGAGTAAACTTTTTCATCATACGAATCATCGTATCTCTAACTTCGTGGTCCCGCAGTCGTTCACAATGTGCTCCTTGCCTGCGGAGGAATAAAAACTCTACTTCTATTATTCTTTGGGCCTCTATTCCTCCATCGAATTCTTGATCCCTATCTCTGTAGCCCTACTCTGGGTCATGTGCTGGATTATTCCCATAGTAGTTCCAACCTTGATTTCCTTAACCTTGATGCCAAGAGTCCCCGGTTAGACCCTTGGCCGTTGGCCTAGAAATCCTCATGATTGTTCACAAAATTTTCTTCCTTTAGCATAAGGGTAGTTGATCATCATACCTCGGGTCCCCTGCTCATGGCCCACCGCATGCACCTTTTGTATATTCAATATGGTGAGGGTGTATGGTAATTAGCTCCAACAGTGGTCTTGATATGGGCCGTGTCTGGTCCTGCTTCTTTTTTTTCCCTACTTGGCTGCATTATCTCCCGAATAGTTTGTTGCAAGAGCTCCTTGGACTCTTAGTGAGACATGCCCTATTGGTCTTTGTAATTTTATCTAGTATATCATCGGTATCTGCAAAAGTATGGGCCATCATGGATCTCAACTTCCCATCTCGCTATAACTTTGTTAGCGGCGTCAAAGGACTCATAGAATACCTTCAAAAGGACCTCCTCAGGAAGTTGTGATTATGACATTATTTCAATTTATTAATGAACCTTAACCATGCCTCATGTAGAACTTCGGGTAATTGTCCAGTTGTTAATTTTATCCCTCAACCGAATCATCCGTGAGGGAAGAATCTCAGAAAGCTGTGGCGCCTGCTTCAAGTAGTGATACACTCACTTGGAAACTCGTTCAACCAAAAACTATCTTCCCTAGCTAATAAGAATAGAAACAAGAGAAGTCTAATAGCCTCGAGAAATCTCGAGCAGTCTGTAAGTATTGTAGATATCGATGAAATTTATTAGATGTTAGTTTGGATCTTCATTGACAAACAATTGAACCCTTTTCATGCTCAAAAATTGTATCATAGTGCTAGTGACATCGAATTTAGTATTCTACTCGGTGCTGGTGGTGGGAACAATGGCTCTTGTGCAGCCCAACCTCCTTTACTCAGACTCCCCTTCAAAGAGCATATTCCTTACAACATTACATTCATGATGACGGGGCGAAGGTTCTATTTGTTCCTTTCTTGTAATACCTCGAAATGCCTAAGACTAGACCCTGGAGGTGGAAAGGAAAAATCGCAGTAAAAATCCCCGAATTTCTCAGCTACTCCATGGTATGGGTCGTTAGAAGAAAAGAATAGCCGTTAGGAAGTGCCCATGGTGAAAGGTTGCATATTTGGATCGTGGACAATATGGGTCTCAGAATGACCAATTGGTGGTTGCAACGAGTCATTAGATTGGAGTCATGCAGCCGGCCTTGATCAGGAAGAAGGGATGGGTCTTCAAATGCATTGCTGGTACTAACGGTCGTTGTATGTGTCCATTGGAAGGATTTCTGCTGTGGATAGTGATACTGTGACGACAACCGTAACCACGAGTCAAGCCGGAGGTTGGATCGACTCGTCTTGTCCGGTCATTGTAGGAAATTCAAGCATGAAATAGGGGCGAGACAATGAGCGAAGTGACGGGTCGTGGGAGCGAAGGACGCACCGTTGTAAGGGTCTTCTGGGACGTAGCAAAGGCTAAATTTCTACGAACTAAGAAGGGCAAACCGTAATCTCCACACCTCTAAGTCCCCTACTATGTCATTTTAAGCTCGAATGGGGTGTATTAAGAGGGTTTAACTCATTTAAACCCACCTCCTTCAGATATGCAAACATAAGCTTCAAGAGTGATCAAGCTTAATTCTTCCAAATTCTTCCATCAATGTTTCCTTTGGGGATTCAAGGGATTGTAGGATCCGATTCTCTCTCGTGCATGTAAGGTTATAATGGGTGAATTTGTTCACATCCATGCCCAATCCCTCTATAATTGAAAATCTATATGTTGATCCTATGGGGTTTTAAATCCAATGCATGAATTTCCTAAGTTTATACCATGGGTATTAAGCATGTTTCTATTATTGAATTATGAATTATGGGTAAGTTTACATTGTTTTCAATTATAATTATGTTTTCAAGCATTATAAATTAAAATTCCCACCATGAGAAGTTTTGAAAGTTGAGATTTATGATTAATGTCTGGCATGATGAGATATTATAGATGGAAAGCATGTTTTCAAGTTACCTATGTCTATGATCATGTTTTCAAGTGAAATAAGTATTGTCAAGCATGTTTAAGTATTTGGCAACCCCATATGTTCAAGTATGATTCATGATTTCAATGAATTAGCTTACCACATGGTTTTGGAGTCAAGACTTATTTATGTTCACCAGGATATGGTTTGAGCCAAGGCTCCTCATGTATTATTTCGCATTTTATTGTATATGTTTATTCAAACTCTTCTCGTCATCAGATAAATGGTTATTTCATTGAAAAACGACAGAAGCATATGCATGTTTTTTTTGGAGTGTTGTCTAGCACCGAGTAGGCTAAGGGCCGCCTAATCCTATGCTTTAGAACTACGCGCCACCAGTAGTATGATCGCATTATTTTAGGACCTCCTATGTGATCTTTCCCTGCCCCAAGGGGGCCTTCGCCTGATATCGATATCATAGTAGCGCCTTTCAAATTCTTTAGGAAGGCTTTAGGCGAACTTTGCTCACTTGAGTGTGATAGCCTGACCACGTAACCTCTATCGTGGTAATGCCGCTTATATGACGAGTCTCCCATTGTTCCTCATGATTTTAGTTATGCATGTTTATCATTCATGATATATATATATATATATATATATATATATATATATATATATATATGTACGAAAGAAGTTTGGACCTAAAGTTCGCTTACTTATGATTATCGTATTTACTTTGGGTCATTCGATTTAGGTATGATGTTCAGCTTGTTCAGATCATGATTTTGAAAATAGCATGCAAGCCCGACTCTTAGAATCTTATGATGTCATGATTTTAATTGTGTTTTATATTATGCATGTTTTAAATGATTTTACTTATTTAGTGGCTTTACTTTACCTTGCATACTGTACATTCCATGTACGACCGCATACCCTAAGTGTTGTATCATTTTATAATATAGGCCTGAATTTTCGTAAGGCCTCATCACTAGCCAACTTTCGGAGTTAGCATCCAAATAATATTGGTGAGTTCTTCATCCGTCAAGGTCCCTTCTTTCTGCTGTTATCTTTACGTATTTTCGCTCGTACTTAGAGAGTTAAGCCAGTCTTGTCCTATCAACTCATCCGAATTAGTGTCTCAAATAATAGATTATATTCAACTGCACTGTGTTGTATATTCTGATTTTTATGTTATGCTTATACTTCCGCTATGTTTATTATGTTAAGTATTCTTCTTTATTTGATTGAGTTAGATGTATTATGCCATGGGCTCGACATGGAGTTCCCTGGCCTTTGTCCCGTGTCTCGATCAGCCTATGTTCGGATCAGACAAACTTTTTGTATTAGTGAAATAGGTTTTGAAGTGTCCTAGGGTGTAAGAAAGCCACGTTAAGTAGAGTCTTTTTCATGGGCGTGAAGCGTGCCACACTTATGAAGAAGAGTCTACGAGACATTTTAGAAAATGTTCCCTTTCATGATCTATGTCGTAAGTGAAATGTCTCTATCCTTTAACTTGTGTTATTCTGTGATTGCGTAATCATGCCTCCCGCAGATTTAATGAAGAAGAAATGGCAATGGAAATGTCACGAGGATTGGGCACCCGGGACCTAAGACTAACAAGCCCCACCAAATTCCATGAGTTAATAATGCATCGGAGCCGATTGCCCATGTGCCGGTCTATGGCACTCATTTAGATGCTATCACGTGACTTGACCTCCTGTGTGTCAATTAGGAGGCGGTAGCGCGTGTCCTCAGAACGGGAAAGCAAAGAAGAAGACGTCCGAGGTTTCTAAGGATGAACCTACCAAAGTTTCTTAGTCTAAGGTGGATGAGGATCCACATGAGTTTATTGACAAAGTTCTCAAGATCACCCAAGTCATAGGGGGTGGATCGAGATGAATGTGCGGATTTAGCCTCATATCGCTTGAAGGGGGTCGCACACATTTGGTTAAAACAAAGGGAAGGATAGTAGGGAAGCCGGAGAAGGCCCTATCGCTTGAGGAGTTCCATGTTACTTTTCTAGATCGGGTTCTCTTCCCTCATGAGATGAGGAGTTGAAGGCCGAGTTCGTGAATCCAAAGTAGGGAACAATGAAAGTGCAAGAATATGCCCTAGAGTTCACTCATCTACTTCAAAGTACGCCCCTGTGAGTTATGGTTGGATCAGGGCACGAGTGAAGGTGTTTTTTTCATGGGCGTTGACTATCTAGACAAGGATTTGAAATACTTCCATGCTCCATTAGGATATGATTTTCCTCGGGATAGTCTTTGTACGCTCACCTGGGGATAGTGTAGACCCCAGGGAGAGAGAGGCTAAGAGGGCTAGGATTTCGCACAGATATAGGTTCTCTCGCCCGAGGCTGTGTGGTGGGCACCGACAACAGCCCCACCGTAGATCTTTAGCCCCAAAGATCTTCAACAATGAGTGTGCTATCCGCACTATGCACGACCAGAGAGGACGAGCATCGTGCTCCAAGGGCCGAAAAGTAAGCTCGCAGATCCCACTATCCCCGTTTGTGACAAGTGTGGCTAGAAGAACATGGGTCAATGTTTGGAAGGTATAGGCTTGCTTCGGTGAAGCCCCAGAGATTGCCCAACAAATTTTATAGGCCATGATAGGCCGAGCCCCGCTCGTTCGTGCTCTACCCACACGCCTGCACCAGGGGAGCATCTACTAGCAATGTGGTGGCCGCCGTAAAACAGATTCTATGCCTCAAAGATTCAAGCTGTGGAGTAGGAGGTCTCCTGACAGTCACTAGTATGTTGCAAGTTTTCACTTTGACGTATATGCTTTGTTAGATCCAGGGTCTACCTTGTCTTTGTGACACTTTATGTGGGTAGTAGTTTCGAAGCCGCCTCCCGAATCCCCTGGGCTGTAACCCCTTCTAATCTCTACTCCAAAGGTGATTTAGTTATACCTAGACAGCATTTAGAAGTCATTACAGTCCTTCGTAAAGTCACCTCAAACAGACCCATTGTAGGGCTAGCCATGACCGATTTTTGATGATATCTCGCATGGATTGGCTATTTTGCATGTTATGCCCGCCACCGTAGAACCCGGTAGTAGAGTTTAGATTTTCGGGTGAGCCAATTCTAGAATGGAAGGGTAGTTTCTAGCCATGTCAGGTCGCTTCATTTCCTATATTAAGGCCATAAAGATGATTTCTAAAGGTTTTCTATATTATCTAGTTAGGGTTAAGGATACATCTCGAGACCTCGACTATATAGTCGGGCCCTAGTAGTATGAGTATCCATATGTCTTCCCAGATGATCTAATGGAATCCTCCCCGAGCCGGGAGATTGATTTTTGTATTGACCATTTCTTCTGATAATGCTAAATTTATATCTATTCCTCTATATAGAATGGCTCCAAATGAAGTTAAAGGAGTTGAAGGATCAATTGAAGGACCAGTTGAAAGATTTATTATTCCGAGAAACTTACGGGTTCACCGCTTGTTTCAAAGAAACATGGTTCTCTTCATATGTGTATTGATTATCGGCTAAATTGAACAAAATCACCATCAAGAATAGGTATCCTCTACCTAGGATTTATGATTTGTTTGACCAAATTTTCTCGTGGTGCTAAATTCTTTTCGAAGATAGATCTTAGGTCCTGATACCATCACCGTGGTTCGGGAGAGTGACACTCTAAAAACAACATTCAAGACGCAAAAGTGATGGTCATTATGAGTTTGTAGTTATGTATGTTGGACTAATGAATGCTCCTTTATCTTTTATGGACTTGATGAACAGGTGTTCAAGCCACACTGGATATGTTCAGGGTCGTGTTTGGCTGATGACATTATGATGCTACTCGAGCGAGGAGGAGCATGCCGCTTCATTTGAGTGGTGGTACTACGTACTCTCAAGGATCGCCAACTATATGCCAAAATCAAGTGAAGTGCGAGCTCTTTGCTGAACTCAAAGTGGCATTTTTGGGCCATGGTGTCAAGTGAGACTCTAAAGATGGACTCTCAAAAGATAGAAGCGATAAAAAATTAGCCAGATCGGTGAATCCTTCATACATTAGGAGTTTCTTGGGCTTTAGTCAAGTAGTATTAGAGATTTGTTGAGGGGTTTTCATCTATTGTAGTTCCATTGACAAATTGACTTAAAAGAAAGTGAAGTTCCAATGGCCTGAGGCTTGTGAGAAGACCTTTTAGGAGTTGAAGACCCGACTCACTCAGACTGTTAACCCTACCCGAGGGTACCGATGGGTTTGTGGTGTATTGTGATGGTTCTAGAATCGGCCTTGGTTGTGTATAGATGCGCATGGTAAAGTGATAGCATACACTTCCAGATAGCGTAAAGTTCATGGAAAGAATTACTCCCATGATCTTGAATTGGCTATTATGGTATTTTCATTGAAGATTTGGAGACACTATTTGTATGGGGTCCATGCAGATGTTTTACAGACCACAAGATCCTATAATATTTGTTTACCTGTGAAGGACCTAAATCTCCGCCAAAAAGGTGGTTGGAGCTACTAAGGATTATGATATGAGTGTCCTATTACCACCCAGGTATGACAATGCGTAAAAGTAGTAGACACACGACTCTATGGAGAGTGTGTCCAGTGTCGAGAATGGGAGGAGGGAGCTGTGAAGGATGTACATTGGCTCGCATGGTTGGGAGTTCATTTGGTTGACTCCATCAATGGCTGTGGTATAGTTCAGAATGGGTCAAAATCATCCATAGTGATCGATGTGAAAGCTAGAAAAGATGAGAACCTATTTTGGTAAAGTTAAAAGAAGCCGTTAAGAACCAGAAGGTAGAGGTCTTCCAAAGGGGGAGATCGGTGCTTCGATATCGTGTGGCGTTTTGTGTGTCCCAAACATTGATGATTTGAGAAATCGATATTGCGCGAGGCTCATTGTTCTAGATATTCGACACATCCACCACCAAGATGTACCATGACCTACTGGAAATTTATTGGTGGAATGGAATGAAGAAGACACGGCAATTCATAGCTAAGTGTCCAAACCGCTGCCAGTGAAGCTGAGCACCGTACACCGGGAGGTGTGGCTTAGATACGCATCCCCACTTGGAAGTAGGGAAGAAATAAATATGGACTTCATAATAGGTTGCCTTGTACTCGTCGGGGCCGCATGACTCCATTTTGGTGGTGGTAGACAAGTTGACCAAAGTAGCTTATTTCTTGCCGATCAAAACCACCGATTTAGTAGAGGATTATGCCAAACTATACATCCGAGATCTAGATCGATTGAATGAAGCGCCCTTGTCCATCATATCTGATGTGTACCCCAATTTACCTCACAGTTTTTGGAGATCATTTCATAAAGGACTTTGTACTCAAGTCAAGTCAAGATAACATTTCACCCGCAAATGGATGGTTAAGCGGAGTGGATAATTAAGACTCTCGAGGACATGTTGAGAGCATGAGTGATTGACTTCAAGGGTAGTTGGGATGACCATTTCCCTTTTATTGAGTTTTCATACAATAACTATCACTCCATCATTCAGATGGCTCCATTTGAGGCTCTCTATGGGCGGAGGTAGATCGCTCTATTGGTTGGTTTGAAGTTGGTGAAGCTACTTCGAAAGGACTGTATTCAAATTCATGAGGCCATGGAGAAAGTTCACTATACTAGCTAAAGGAAATATTAGCTCAAGGTCTCAAAAGTCCTATGCCGAGTGAGGAGGAGGGAACTTGAGTTCGAAGCCGATGATTGAGTGTTTTTTGAAGGTGTCTCCTATGAAGGGAGTGATGGAGGTTTTGAAAAGAAAGGAAAACTCGGGGCCGTTATGTTGTCCCCACTGTATTGTGAAATGGGTTGGCAAAGTAGCATATGAATTGGAGTTTCCTCGTAATTAGCTTCTACCATCTAGCTTCATGTATCACTCTCTTAAAAGTGTTTGGGTGATCCAATTCTAGTTGTTCGCAGAGAGTGTGGGTGTGAAATGCACTTTAGCTATGAGGAGATTTTGGTGGAGATATTGGATCGCCGTTCGGAAGCTAAGGAACAAGGAAGTAGCATCAATCAAGGTTTTATAGAGGAATTAGCATGTTGAGGAGCTAACGTGGGAAGATGAAGAAGATATGATGGCTAGATACCCACATCTAATTCCTACCGGCTCAGTTTCAACTCGAGGTATCAATTTTTGCCTTAATACTCTATTCAAGCCATGTCTAATTCATGTGCCCTAGTTTCTTTCATGTCAAATTATTCATGTATGATTCATGAATTCAACAGCCATGGGTAGTCCACTCAGTCACTCCGTTAGTTTCTTCAAACATGTATGTTTAGGCTTACATGATTTTTGCATTTCTCTCGTTTAGTATGTTTTTCCATATTCGAGGACGAATGTTCCAAAGGGGGAGATATTGTAATATCCCTAAAATGCCTAACTAGCTCCGGGAGGTGGAAAGGAAAAAATCAGAAAAATTTAGAATTTCCTTAGACGACTCCATGGTATGGGCCTAGAAGAAAGAAAAGGTCATGAAGTACCCGTGGTGAAAGCTTGCGCATTTGACCGGGAAATAACGAGTCTCAAAATGACCTATTGGTCGCTGTAACGAGTTGTTGGATCGGGAGTCGCAGAGGCCAAAGTTGGATCGTGAGGAAGTGACGCTCTTGGGACGACTCCTCGTTGGTAATAATGTGTTGGTGTATGTGTCCGTTGGGAGGATTTCAAGGATAGTGACAAGCAGACGACGGGCCGGTAACCACGAGTCAAGTGGAGGTTGGAACGACTCATCCTGTTTGATCATTTTAGGAAATCTATGGCATGAATTAGGCGAGACAACGAGTGAAGTGACGGGTCGTGGAGAGAAGGGGACGACCATTGTGTGGGCCGTCGATCGCGCAATGGCTAAATTTCGCGAATCCAAGTAAGGGAAAAACCATAATCTCCACGCCTCTAAGTCCCCTACTTTGTCGTTTTAAGTTTAGAATGGGGAGTATTAAGAGGGTTTAACTCATTCAAACCCACCCACCTTCATTCATAAACATAGAGCTTTTTCCAAGAGTGATCAAGCTTAATTCTTCCAAATTTTCCATTAATTCTTCCTTGGGCGATCGTGAGTTGTATTTGTCACGCCCGCCCTAGGGGTATGACCGGGCACCCGGTGCCCTACTAGGACCCAATCAAGTGACTACCGAGCCTAAGCACTTCGGTGCCCGGGCCGGCTCTAACTCGATTCACGAAATCAATCGGCTATATAGCGGCCAAATATGTGCCTCACGGCTAGGCCTATAGCCACATGTACAACAACAACAACAACTGTAATTGTATCAATATAAGGAAACCTATGCGTCGACAAGGCCACCATGTCACTAGTTTTGATCAAATCAATCGCTAAACGACCGGCAAGGTCACCAACTACTAATCCTGATAAGGCCCCACACGCCAACATAAAACTAAACATACGCACGGCTCACACGCACGGGCATAACCAATCACGTGGAATATATACACCAAGTAAGCCTCTAAGAATATCGATAAGATGGCCCGGGACAGGCCCAATTTTACCCGCATTTCAACAAAAGAAAACTAAATAGACCTCTTAATATCAAGCTCCGGAGTTGATGACTCAGACCGGGCCGACTACGAGGGGTCGCCCGGCCTATGGGTACCGCAGGTAATGCAACTAAATCCAAGGTCGCACTACCTGGTATTCTAGTATGTAAAGCAAATCAGCATGACTGAATACAGCACAATACTAGCAGTCTGAATAGCGTAAAGTATCTAAAACTGCTTGGGTTGGCGTGATTTGAAATAAGCTTATATGTACTAGAGGTATATGTAGAGCTATGTTCGTCGACGTTGCACTCCGCCGTCTACCGCCTAATAAATAACATGTATATACATATATAACATACAAGGACCTATACCACCTTCTCATAAGCCGGAAGGTGCCAACCAACACACAAAGCCTATATACCCCTACCCGGTCAAACCATCCAAAAGCAAATCACTCAACTCGCCTACTAACAACGAGCACCTCTACTCACCCCGATTCCTAAATGTGACTCATGCACCTCCGATATATATAATCGCCGGTTCCGGAAATCGAGGACTCCTTATATCACGTACTCAGATCTCGTATCCAATGCTATGTCAGGGATCCGCCTTATATGGGGAATGCTCCATCCCATCTTCGGCCTTCAGCGGACGGCATACCACTTCCCAGAGTGGCGGTGATCCTCACCTCGCAGTGAGCCGACTCCGCTGACAACCTAGGGAAGCAAAGTGAGGACGCTCATAAAGGGTGCCCTTATAGCACAAAAAGGTTTCAATAAACAATAATCACATATAGCAAGCATGTTCAATTGAAAATAATATCCATGTTTCTGACATACATTCTCGATTCTCTTCTCGCATTAAACCGATTGTCACTCGAGCCATATTGTACCTCGAAATATTATTCCGACTGTTCGATATTGCTCTTACTAACTTTTATTCTCAATATAACATATCATTATAAAATATGCTTGGTAGATTCATACCGGACTCACTTCACTTAGGTTCTTTATTCTATACTTCACCAGCTTACTATAATGGGATTTCTATCTTGCCCAAGAACTAGCTTTACATACCTTCGTTTCGATTTCCCGACTATCCGGCATAGTCTACCAGTATTTTCGCTATTTCTCTCCCAACCGCATTCATATATATATATATATATATATCAATTAGAACTAAATACATTAATATTCTAAAGAAAATATCACTTTTTAATATATATATAACCAAAACTTCGACTTATCAAAATACGACCTGAAACCCGCTATTTCTGGAAGTCCAAGGGAGAAAATATCACCAGGGCTAGGAGTATATTGTCACCACTTGGGATAATCACTACCTTAGCTGCAGATGATGATTCTCCGGGAAAATTTCACAAAACTAACTCCGCAGGAATGCTCTCTATAGCTTTATACTCCATTATCTAGGATTAATTTGAGTTTGACCGCAAGTAATAGCGTAAACTATGAAATTTCATCAATTCTCATTTCATGCCCTCTGTTTTCACTTGTTCTCTCTGAATTTTAAGTTAAATGAAATAAAACCTAAGTGAGGGGTTTATATACTTGGGCCTCGGACAGAGCCTCCATTGCACGGCGCCATCGCTGAGGCCCTCCCTTTAGTGATAACATTATCACGAGGGGGTTCTCGCCCGCTCCTCCTCGCGATGGTTCGACGTGTCGCGTTATCCGGCCTTTTTACCGGTTTTTCCTAGCATGTATGGCATTAAAAACTCTTAACCAACATGCGACAGGGGCTATCTACATGTTCATAATTTACTTCGGTGTAACATCCTCCCCCTTAAGAACATTCGTCCTCGAATGTAAACTTCTACTTATAGGAACCTCAACTTACTCGACTTATTCTTAGAAAAATTTTGGCAGAGTTTCCCCTGTAATATGGACTATCTCAAAGCCTGAAATGCAGAAAAGTCCCATACAGGTACTCCACATAATACTATAGCATACTTTACGTAAAAGACTGTCGATTATCTCATTTATACATGTAATATAAGGCATTTCATAAGATAACAATACTAACATACCTCTTGGCTAACTAGGCTTGGAATAAGTGAGGATATCTGAC
>JACEIK010007545.1:0-65892 GCA_018107945.1 Datura stramonium | reverse complement strand
TGCATGATATCCTACTCCTACATTTACTTATGAGTTTTACTTTACTTTTGAATGTCCATTTTAGTTACCTTGCATACTCAGTGCATTCCATGTACTGACCGCATACTTTCTATATTGTATCATTTCATGATACAGGGTCCAGATCTTAGGGTCATCCTCATCCTTAGTCCATCTCAGCTTACGCTTTCATCTTGTTGGTGAATCCTCATGTTCTGGGGGCCATTTGATAGACTTTCATGGTGATTATGTTTCAGTATTGGTCGGGCTAGTTGGGGATGCTATCCCATCAGCCCATCTTATGTGTTAGAGGCTTTCAGACAAGTATGTAGTGCTCAACTGTGTATTTGTCCAGTATTTCCTAACGTTATGCTATAATTACGTTCCCCCTATGTTGTTATTATTATCATTTCGCTTATTTGAATGAGATTAGTTGTATGCATGTGCTATGGGTCAACTTAGGGTCTCTCGGGGTCCTTTGTCCCGTGTCTACGATCCGAGGGTACGTTCGGATCATGACACCACCTCAATCCCCTTTTTAGAGATCTTATGACCAAGAACAATTCCCTCCTTGACCATGAAGTGTTATTTATCCCAATTGAGAACTAGGTTGGTTTCTTCACACCGGTTCAAAACTTAACCAAAATGGTCTAGGCATTCATAAAAAATATCACCAACCACTGAGAAATCATCCATTAAAACCTCAAGAAAGCGCTCTATAATATCTAAGAAGATGGCTAACATGTATCCTTGAAAAATGGTCGGAGCATTACATAAGTTGAACATCATCTTGCAAAAGCCAAAGGTTCCATAAGTACATGTGACAATTGTTTTTTTTCACGACACGAGCATGGACCCCAAACCAACACATAGGGCCTAGAACCATTAATAGCTCCAAGCTAACCCATGGTACATACATAGCATGAAAGCAAACATATTTAAAGCGGAACTAAACTTGAACACAACATAACCAGAAGTCTGCATATCATAAAAAATAAGTGCAGATGACAAGTCAACAACGTTGAACCATCTATACATAACTGTTTGAAGAGCCTCTAATCATAAGATGAACTAATGGGACAACATTCCCAGCTAGCTCACTATGTCTTAAAATAAAAGACATAAGAGAAGATACATAAACCAAAATTGTGGTCCTCGGATTGTGAGGACTCACCAAAATTAGGATGGTAACTAAACTGAAGCGTGAGCGAGCTAACATCGGGACTGAGAATATGATTTTGGGCATAATTACATGCCCAACTACTATTTTATAACTTAGTTGACTCAAGTTTTTCAATTTAATTAATTATATTCACATGTGATTTTGTATAATTTTGTGCATAAACTAACCAAAGTGATTAGCTCTTTGTTTTGTAGGTGAAAACTGCTAAGGATGAGCTTAATATGATGATGCATGAAGATAAAGGGAGTTCGGGATTGAGTGCAAAGAAGGAGACACGAAGAAAACATGGAAATGCCATGGGTGTGCTAGCCAACGTGCCACGCCGGCAGGAGGGCGTGCCAGGTAGCGTGTCATGCTGGCCCTGCGTCGTGTTCACTGTCATTCTACACAAGGGCTTGCACGTGTGCACGCAAGGGACAAGGAAGAAGCAGCGTGCAATGGTTCCGTGTCACGCCCTGAAACCTGCGTGATAAAAGTTGTGCCATGCTAGGCAACACACACAGCACTGCCAAGACATGCCACTGCCCGATAATTCCAGTAGCCCTACTCATTTTCTCCATGTCACGGAGAAATATTTGCACGAACAGGTCCGTAACACATAGCTAGTTCAACCATGGTCAATTTCTTGTAAATTCTCCCTTAGTATAAATAGGACACTTATCTTCAAAAAATCATTTTATCACGAAATATTTTGAGAACTACGGAAAGGAGCAAAGGGAGAAAGGAAGAACTCTACCTAGGGTTCACTAATTTTCATTCTCTATTATCTATTCTTGTAAGTACTCTACTTTAATCATGTTTACAAGTATTTGTACGAACATGAGTAGCTAAAACCCTTCATCTAGGGTTGAGGCCACATGATATGATTGTAATTGCATGAATTCTTCGTTGGTTTGAGTTTTAGTTGTTGTTTTGTCTTACATTCTTTATTATTATTGTTTTTATGCTTGGTCACCATCAAAACAAACTCGTAAATCTTAGGTAAAATCTTGAAAGAGTAACCCTAGGCTAGAACCTAAGAATTTAGGGAGTAAGTTCTTATCTTTACGATAGGATTAGAGGTTAGGATAGAGATCATACCTAATTAGTCTTGCTTGGTTACTAAAATGGGATGAGCTAGACACGGACTTGGACTTGTCACATCACCGCTCAAAGAAGTAGTTGTGAATCTAAGTTAGGTTAAATGATTATAGGTTTGAAAGCCCATAATCAAGGGCACAAACTCCATAAACCACATCAATGTAGTTAAATTGCTCATGAATTAGGACGTCACATCCCCGCTCAACAATGTAGGTGTGAGACTAGTTTGTTGTGTTTAGAGGCTTGAAAGACCATGAACATCGCATTTTAATTATTTGAGACAAGAACTGAAGTTTTCATACTCGAACCATAGTGAATTGTAGCATTGCATGATTATTAGGCCTTAACTCTAGTTGCTTCTTTTATTCTTTCTACAGTATTTTGTGATAACCCCTAGACTTAATTAGAATTTCCCAAAATTTCTATAATCAACACTTGTGAAGGTTAAATTAACACTCGAACTTGATAATTTTCTAAATTAGTCCAGACCCTGTGGGTTTGACATTTGACTCTAAAAAGGGCCACTGTATTACTTGTACGACCGTGTACGCTTGCGCGTGCGCTGGGGCGCAACATGTTTTTGGCGTTGTTGCAGGGAATGGCGATGTTTAGTGAATTTTTCTATTTTTGTGTGATTTTTAATTTCCTTAAGTGTTGAAAAACTTGGTCTTAGTCTGCTATATTGCGTGTAACAGGTTGTCCTTGCAGAATTGGCAAGGAATAGAGAGCTGGTGAACCTTTGTTGGAACCTAAACCTCAACTGCATTTGCTTAGGAGGGAAGCCCTAGAGCGAAAGTTGAAAAGGTTATAGGATTAGTTGCAACAACATCAACTAGTGGGACAAGCAGTGTTGTTACCTAATCAGATGACAGCCCGACCAGTTCGCGAAGTGGTAATCCCAATAGCGACGAATATGACCTCCAGCATCCGCAAATCGGAGCGCGGAGGAAACTTTGAGCTTGAACAGAACATGGTTCAGCTATTACATTTGAGTGGCCAGTTCACTGGGATGACTCATGAGGACCCACAACAGCACTTACAGAATTTCCTGGAGATCAGTGACACTTTCGTCCCCACCAGAGTTTCAACTGACTATGTCCGACTCACACTCTTCCCATTTTCATTGTTGGGAGAGGCTAATAGGTAGTTGAAGATGAGACACCGAATCCAATTACTTCTTGGGTAAACCTAGCAAGGAAGTTCCTCATCAGATTCTTCCTTTTAGACAAGACTGTCAAACTCAAAAGTGAGATATTAAGCTTTAAGCAAAGGTTGAAGGAGAACCTATATTTGGATTGGGAAACATTCAAGTCATTGTTGAGAGACTGCCCCTATCACCAGCAGTAGTCTAATGAGTTTCTATTCCATACCTTTCTAGACAGTCTAGACCCACATACAAAAATCTTACTAGACTCTGCATTGGGTGGGCAAGCATTGGAGAAGACTTATGATGAGTTGTACACTCTGTTGAACAGGATTGCTCAGGGAAATCCAGGGTGGCACAGTGAATCATAGAGAGGGGCAGGAAAGAGAGCAATAGGGGTTATAGAAGTGGACAGTGTCAATGCCTTGGCAGCACATCTAGCGTCATATCAGCATCAGATGATGACTCAGTTCAACAAACTAAGCATGAACCAACCACAGGACAGGTGAATGAAACTCAGCAGGCTCCTAGTTGGTGTGAAATTTATGGTAACAATGGGAACAATGTTGAATCTTGGGGGGCAAATATGGAATCTATCAGTTTTGTGAGGAATGTTCAGAGAAACAATCAGAATTATTGGAACACCTACAATAAGAATTGGCAGAATGGTGGCCAGTCGAGCAGCAGATTGAGGAGATGTTTCAAAAGATTATTGCTACTTAGACCCAATTGGCATAGAATCAGGCAAGGATGGCTTCAAATTTGAAAAATCAGCAGTTGGCCTCCCGCAATCTAGAGAAGAAAATGGGTCAATTAGCAGCTGCTCAACACACCAGACCTTAGGGAGGTTACCCAGTGACATAAATACAAACCCCTAGCAGGTCAATGCCATCAGTCTGAGGAGTTCTGAGCAATTCGCTGATGCACCACCGAAAGAAAAGAGAAATGAAGTACATCCACAGCTGGTTAGATAGGGTTCATCTACTAACAAGGGAGGTAATAAGAGTTTTATGCAACACAATGCAATATAATCATTGCAGCCAGCATAAAGACCACCACCACCATTCCTAAAAATACATAAGAAGAGCAAGGAAGAGGAATGCTTTAAAAAGTTCTTTGATAGTTTCAAAGAACCTCACATAAATTTTCCCTTACTTGATGTTTTGTAGGGAATGCCAAAGTACGCTAAGTACTTGAAAGATGTGATGGCCAACAAAGTTAGGCTGGTGGATGTCCAAACGGTGGCACTGATTGAGGAGTGCAGCTACAAGGTAATGAGCAAGATGAAGAAAAAGCTCAAGGACCCAAGGAGTTCTACCCTCCCCATACAAATTGGTAAAGTTGAAGTGATAAGAGCATTTTGTGACTTAGCGGCAACTGTAAATCTAATGCCCCTATCTTTGTTTAACACCTTTGGGTTAGGTCAGCCGAGGCCAACATGAGTAATGTCGCAGCTGGCAGACAAGTCCACAGTGGCACCAGAGGGAATAATTAAGGACCTTCTCATCAAAGTGGGTAAGTTCATTATACCCACTTATTTCATCATACTGGACTTTAAAATTGATGACAAGGTACCCCTGATCTTGGGAAGTCCATTTTTGGCAATTGGAGGAGCCATCATTAATGTGAGAGCAGGTGCCCTTAAAATGAGGGCCGATGATGAAGAAGAGCTCTTCAGAGTTTACCAAGAGATCAAACTCCTCCCCCCCCCAACACAGAGATCAACTCCCCCAACACTATAGAGATCTTTGCAAGATCAATGAGTTGTTAGATGCTAAGTGTGCGGTGGTAGATTGCATGGGTCCACTACTGCAGGAGATGATCACATTTTAGCCCGAATTTGATAGAGGGATTAAGTTAAGAAGGAGTTGGAAGAAGAGAGGGAAAGAGTGGAGGCTGTTCCCTCGAAAAATAAAAAGAGAAAAAGATGGTTCTCGAAAGGGAGCACTAGTTTGAGGATATCCTGAGAAGGATAGTCCACATCGTGCCGCGACATAAAATCAGGCGCTGCTTGGGCGGCAACCCAAGGGTACCACATGTACAATTTTATTTTCCTTTTGTTTTGATTTTGTTTATTTTCACTTTTGTTGTTGTTGTGGTGATTTAAGCACATATTGAGGGGAAGTCTGAATACCCTTAGAAGAGGAAGCTACGGAGCGTGAAAGAGGATGAGTGTGGGGTCAATTACCCACTTGTTGAAAAATGCAGAAAAACATGCTGTTAGCTAGGACTATAGGCCTTAGGGAGTATTTCTCACCCTTGTAGTATTCTTATTTGATGCTTTGGGGTGATTCTTTGGGGACATATCATGATTTAAGTGTGGGGTGAGGAAATCTTCAAAATTTTGTGTTTAACGTAATTCAGGTGTGAAATTAGTGCTCAGACAGTATTGTTTGATGAAAAAGTATGAGTTGAGCATAATTCACTCACCCATTGATTTTTCTTTCTGGCTCTTTTTCCGACGGGGCAACATTGAACGATGTATGAATAAAATTTTTCCTGTCCCTGACATAGCCGCTTTTATTCATAGTTGTGAGACTTTTCCCGATGATGGATAGCAAACCGCCTTGAGGGAAAATTAGTCAATAGATTTTTGTTCGTGAACCCTTAGCCTGATTGATGGCTTGATGTTCTTGTTATGTGTTATACATGATTGTGACATGCAAGTTAAGACTTTGAATCATGCTAACGTTGTATAAATTTTTGTTTGAGAAACCTAGATCTTGAATGTGACTCGACGTGGTTAAAGATGAATTTTGCATTCTTGATTAGTTGAATTAAGAGTCTCGCCGAACTTGTCTTGAATTAAGGTGTGTTGTGAGTGTAAGGATTTTGAATATTTCATGCTATCATGGTAAAGGTCCAAAATAACTTTCCCTAGTGTGTATACAAAATGAAATGAGGATGTCAATTGTAGGAGATGATTTACTTCTTTGGATGAGCCTAATTTTTATCCGTTGCTTTACCTACTCGAATGTCTAATCCTAGTTAGCCCCATTGAGCCTTTGTGCCTATTCTTGCTAGCCACAAAATGAGCTTAACCACTCTTTTGCAATAGCCTTGAATTTGATCAAAACTCCTAATGCTTATGTGAAATTTCAAAAGAGAGTTAAGGAGTGAGGAGTTGGAAGAAGAAAGAAAATAGTAGTTGTGGGAGAGTTGGAAGAAGACTGGACGTGCACTTATTTAAAACGAATAAGAGTTAGTACTGAGTAAAAAGAAGAAGAAAGAGAAAAAAATTGCTTAAGTAATTCTTTACTAATAGCTTAAGTGCTTAATGAAATGGGAAACAAAGAGGAAAAGGGGAATTTAAAAGAATAAAGGTGAAGTAAGAGAATAAATATTCGTAATGAAAGTGTGATGTATTAAAGCGTTTAGGGAAGATAGTCACATTATTAGCCATAATAGTACCTACTTGTCCTCAGTTTATATTACAACCATTAAGTCCCATTTGATCTTACGTTCAAACATTTCTAAATTAGTGGAGTAAAACACTAAAGGCAAGCTTATGGGTCAATACATGTTGTATGAAATATTTTTGAGAGTGAGTGTATTTCTTATTCATATACCCATGCATGTTATAATTTGTAAACATATGAGCAAAAATGGGTAAATCTCTTGTGAGGGCACATGTTTGATAAAGGATAAAATTCATATCGGATTTCTTGATTGGTTAATTTACATGTGAGTTTATTGAGGTTGAGAGTTGATTCTTGAGGCTAGGAAGTCTTAGCAGTTATATGTAATTTTAGTGGTTGGATCTTGCGTGCTCTATTTTTTACTTGCTATCTAAAACAATCGGTGTAGCCTTAGCTTGAATTATTTTGTTTGAATTAGCTATGTGTGAGATATTCATGTGCATGAAATAGAATAGAGTTGTTCGAGGACGAACAAGGATTTAAATGTGGGGCAGTGATATTGGGCATAATTATATGCCCAAGGCTATTTTATAACTTAGACGAGTCGAATTTGTCAATTTAATTAATTATATTCTCATGTGATTTTGTATAATTTCTCGTGCATAAATAATCAAAGTGATTAGCTCTTTGTTTTGTAGGTTAAAAATGCTAAGGATGAGCTTAATATGATGATGCACGAAGATAAAGGGAGTTCGGGATTGAATGTAATGAAGGAGACACGAAGAAAACGTGGAAGTGCCATGGGTGTATTCAACCAACGTTCCACGCCGTAAGGAGTGGCGCGCGTGCAACAGGTCACGCCGGCCCCGTCTCGTTCACCGCCGTGCCACGGAAGGGCATGTGTGCACACGTGAGAGGGACAAGGCAGCAACACCTAGCGATGGCACTGCCCATGCCCTACAACCTCCGCACGATAGAATCCATGTCACGCTGGGCAACGCGCACAACACACTGCCATGACATGCCAATGCCCGATAATTCCAAAGAGTCTCACGCGTTTTCTCAATGTCACGGAGCAATATTGGCACAACAAGGTCCGTGGAATGGAGCTATAGTTCAACCACGGCCAATTTTTGTAAAACTTACTTAGTATAAATAGGACACTTAGCTCAAAAATCATTTTATCACGAAATAATTTGAGAACAACTAAAGGAGCGAAAGGAGAAAGCAACAACTCTATCTAGGGTTCACTAATTTTAATTATCTTTTATATATTCTTGTAAGTACTCTACTTTAATCGTGTTTTTAAGTATTTGTACGAACATGAGTGGCTAAAACCCTTCCTCTAGGGTTGAGGCCACATGATATGATTGTAATTGCATGAATTCTTCGTTGGTTTGAGTTTTAGCGTTGTTGTTTTATCCTACCTTCTTTATTATTATTGTTTCTTATGCTTGATCACCATGAAAACAAACTCAAGGTTTAGGTAAAAGCTTGAAAGAGTAACCTTAGCCTAGAAATCGTAAGAATGTGGGGAGCAAGTTCTTATCTTACGATAGGATTAGCTGCTAGGATAGAGATTATACCTAATTTGCCTTTCTTGTTTATTAAAATGGGATGAGCTTAACACCGACTTAAACTTATCACATCACCGTTCAAAGAAGTAGTTGTGAAGATAAGTCGGGTTAAATGACTAGAGGTACGAAAGTCCATAATCAAGGGAACTAACTCCATAAACCACATCCATGTAGTTAAATTGCTCACGGTACTAGATGTCACAACCCTACTCAATGATGTAGGTATGAGACTATTTTGTCATGTTTAGATGCTCAAAAGACCATGAACATCGCATTTTAAATATTTGAGACAACAACCGAAGTTTTCATACTCGAACCATTGTGAATTGTAGCATTGCATGATTATTAGGCCTAACTCTAGTTGCTTGTATTGTTTCTAGTTTTTGTGATCACCCTAGACTTGATTAGAATTTCCCATAATTTCTATAATCAACACTTGTGAAGGTTAAATTAACACTCAAATTGATAATTCAATTAGTCCACCCCCGTGGGTTCAACATCTCGGCTCTAAAAAGGACCATTGTATTACTTGTATGACCACATGCACTTGGGCAATAGAATAATCACCCAACCTATATCATGAAAAGATATAGCATAGAGTATGTAATTAGTATTGAATGTACTAAGTATGTAGATAAAGTAAAACATGCTAGTAAAATGATAGTTTGAAATCACGAGTATAAAATAAGATGTAACACAAGAGTTAGGCGACATGCCAAAATCACATTCCCCGAAGTAATCATAATCATGAGATATTCATCATAAGCTGAAACATAATGACCCAAGGTTTGAAAATAAAAATCATATAATGTACCATACCTAAAATCATAAGGAAAGATCATAAACTCCATCAATATCAAATATGCTATGAACATAGTATGATAAGTCATGCACATGAGTAACTTAAACATGAGGAACAATGGGAGGATTTGTCATAATCAACACCATCATGATAGAGCTTACATGATGCCCCAACTGTCTTTCTCTAGTGGGTTGAGTCGCCCTAAGCCTCCTACTAGGTCAAAGAACGATAAGGCATGATATTTACTCACGAGTTCCTGGGCCTAGTTAGGAGAACACTCTTTGGTGAGGCCCCATACATGAAATATATACCTACAAGGACGCAGTTATGAGGCTCAGGGTTTTTAACCGTAGCCTATTGGTGCTAGATAATTACTCCCAAAAAGATGTACATGGCTCATAATCATCATCGTGAGAACATACTGATTCAGACGGCCAGTCTAATTCATGAAATCATAGTCATACATGACATACATGAAATAGTAATGAGAATAATGTCACTAAGTTTGCCATGATAAATAGCTTGAGTATCCCAAAATCATACATGCTTGAATAGATAGTCATAATTAAAATCATAGGCTCATAAAATTGAATTTACTAAAATCATATAATTGGGCAAAATCACCATAACTTGGAAAGAATAGATCCATGACAAATCTAACTAGAAAAATAAGCAATAATAAACATAAATTATGAATTAAATCATAAGAAACTTGAATTCATAAAAGATCATAAGAGATTTTATGAGAATTGTGTCTAACCTAAGAATTTCACGAATCATGCTGGAAACTTGAAATCATCAAATAGAGATGAAATTGGGCATGAGGGTGGAAGATTTTTCCTCAATTGATAACCCTACATACCTGGGCTTGATGAATCCCTAGCTTGACTTGAAGACCCAAGATCAAATTGAATGAATTTGATGAAGAACCCGAATCTTAGCTCGAGAGGATTTAATCTTTCTAATAGTGTTAGGAGTAGAATTAGGATTTCAGGTAAATAAAAGCTTAAATACTCCCCTATGGAAACCCAAAATGACCTCATTTTAGGAGTAAAGGCATAGGAAGTTACAAAACACCCTCGGGAAGTCATACATAATATCCTCTACTGACCACTCGATCTTGGGTAGAATTTATATGCCCAATCGATACTCAAATGCTTCATTTCGTCTTTTTATCTATCGTTATTTGTACTTTCTCATGTAATTTGTATTTAAAATGTGAATTTATACTAACCAACACATTAGCGTTGTTTTGTAGGGAAAATGTACTTTATGAAGCTAAGATGCATGTGGGAGAAATCGGACGAACTCGGGAGCCAAAGCAGTGAAAAAAGGCTAAGGAGATGCAACAATTAAAGGGGCCTGCGCGATGGAGCCGTGTCACGCCGCGACTCGCGGGGAGGCACTCGCCCCGATGATGAAAAGTAGCCAACTTCCAGTGAAGGTCCGCGCTGTCTCCGTGGCATGTTGGACATAATCCACCGGAACATGGAATTCCAAAGAGCGCAAGGCTGGAATTGGTGGCAAGACACTGGCCAAGCCCCGTGTTGTACGCCGTGGCACGTTGGGCATAAACACCCGAGGGCCGGATTGGCAAGAAGGGTCCGGCTGCAGCCGTGTCACGGAGGCAGCAAAGGTTCGCGATGCACTCCCGTGACACGCTGTTTGTTATTCCTGAAAAATTCCCACCAAGATAAATAGTACACTTAGGTTCATTTTTAATTATTCCCGACTTGCTAAGCAAGAACGTGGTTACAAAGTGTTGAGGGACGAAAATCCTAGGGTTCTTCTTCTTTATCTCTTTCCTTATCACCTGTTTGTATGATTTACACTATCGATGATGTTTAATCCACAAATGAGTGGCCACCCACTTCTTGTCGAAGCCAAGAACATTCTGGAGGAAATGTAATTATTGATCATTTTGGTTTTTTCATCTTTCTTCCATGGTTGTTCTATTAATTCTTGTCTTTACCAGACAAATGTGGCCAATGTTAATGTATATCTACAAAAGTCCTAAGCCACTGAAAGAGAAAGAAATTGGAAAGTTGTGAATTGGTAGGATATGACTTTTCTTAGTTTGGGAAAAATTGAGAATTGATTTACCTTCTCGTGATAGAAATATACCCGAAAGTCGCATTAGTCAACTACGAAATCAGGCTTTGTATGGCTAGAACATGAATTTCTTTTTATCACATAAATGTAGGTGGAAGGTTCATGATTCTTAAGTTGGGTTAAATACTAATCCATAGGCAATAATTCTTGACTAGCAACCGAAGGAAAGATTAAACTAAATTGTATCGATAAATTTACTTCCCTACATGTTTTTTAGAGCCTCAAAGATGTCTATAATTATAGTTTAGACTAAATTGTACATTTGTTTTAGATTTAGTATAAATTAGGAAACAAAATCAAAATCTTCTTTGTTAATCAAGCATTCCATTTATAGAGTTAAAGTTCATTGACACTTGATTCCGATTGTTACCTTGGTCCAGTCCTGTGGGATCGAGCATTTTGATTACTTGAGCCATTTTACTAATTGTTCGACCACGTGCACTTGCGTCTAGTCATCTAGACCGACGGTCAGTTTTTGGCGCTGTTGTCAGACTGCAATTGGTAAAATTGTTGTCTTAAGTGTTAGTTTACAATTTCAAATTAGTGCCGACAACTTGCCTTAGCCTGTATTTTGCAAATATTGAATTATGTTGAACACGCAAGAGAAAAGGAGTCAGGATTCATACTTAGAGCCGAAAGACAATTCCATCATCAAAGGAGAGAAGCACTAGAGTTGGAGTTTCAGCTTGCTCGTATTGCATAATCCCGAAGCGTTCACGTAATCCCCCACTTGTAAGGGCAAAGTGTTAGTGCCCGAGAAACGGTAAATCTAGTCGCGCTCGCGAAGGGCAATCCCACATGCTAACAACGCTACATTTAGCATTTGCAAACTCCGAGCCAGAGGGAGGTTCACCAAATGTAATATGGTGCAATTGCCGCACACCAACGGCAAGCTCACAGTCTCCTCACGATCCATAAGATCATCTCCAAACCTTTTTGGAGATAAGTGACACTTACATCTCGCCGGAGTGTCATCGTACTTACATCAGTTTACATTGTTCCCAATTTCACTTTTTGGAGAAGCAAAGACGCACTGAAAGTTTGAGCCACTAATTCCATCACCACTTGGGATGATCTGAAATTTGAAATTTTGATACGGTTCTTTTCATCCCAGAAATGTTAAGACTGTTCAGATTCTATGTTTTAAACAAAGAGAGGAGGAGAATCAGATCAAGCCTGGGAAAGGTTCAAATCTATGTCAAGGGATTGTCCTCATCATCATAATCCAATGATTTGCCGATGCATACTTTCATACGGTTTGGAACCCCACACAAAAAATTTTGCTAGACTCAAGAAACTGGGACAAGCATTAGAAAAGACTTATTAGGAGCCGTATACTATGTTAAATCGTATTTCATGTGGGAAATACTGAGTGGAATGCTGACTTTCAAGAGTGAGGAACAAGGAAAGCAAATGGAGTCTTAGAAGTGATGGTTTGATAAATATCACAGACAGATATTTTGGCGTAATCAACTCAACACCCACTCTTCAAGAATATGAGCTTGAATCATCAAGCCCCTATGAATGAAAAGTAAACAGATTATGTGAAGTGTGCTAGAATAACACTCACCGAGTGTTGTGGAGCGAACTCATTCGTGTTGAACTTTGTTGGTAATGTTCAGAGAAGCAATCACCAATACCAAACATGGCAACAACTACAACCCAACCGGAGGAGTCACCCGACTCCCTCGGGGCACAATGCACCCATCATGCGTAGCCCTAGCCGTGGGCGCAGTAGAAATCAAGGAGGGCACAGAACTATTAGTCGCAAAGATGTATAAATAATGCACCTCCTCCACCACCATCACCCAAAGAGCTGAGGAAATGTTCAATAAAATGATAGCTAACCAAGCTCAATTGCATCGACTATGTGAAATTGCAACCATGGGAAGAACACCGCTAGCTACTAAGGCGCTCGGAGTATCAGCGAAGTAATAGCCGGAGCCCAAAACACTGTGCCGAGAGGAGGATCTTTGAGTGACACCGATCCCAACCCTAAGCAAGTGAATGCAAAGACCACAAGGAGTGGTTTACTACTAAGGAGGTGGAACTGCAAAGACCACCTTGCGCTCTACAGCAGCAGAATGAGAGGGAGCACGTTGATGAAAGGGGAAGAAGAAGGAAGTTGAACAGAAAGACCACCACCCCGCTCCTCAATAGATTAAAGAAACACAAGGAGGAAGCGTGTTTCAAAAAGTTCATAGAGGTGCTTAAATATGTACACATTAATTTTACCTCTTGTTGATAAGCTTTGGCAGGAGTGCCAAGTACGCAAAGTATATCAAGGACATCGTGGCGCAAAGGTAAGAGGCCGATCGAGTACGCGATGGCACTTACTGAGGAGTTCACCTTGACACAAAATAGGTTGCCCACAAAGCTCAAGGACCTTAGGAGCTTTTACAATTCAAATTACAATCGTGCAGTATCCGAGCTCGCGGATTGCGTGTGATTTGGGAGCTGAGCATTGACTTGATGTGCCGACACGCATTCAAGAAGGGGGCTGGTGCCCTAGACCAACGACGTGATCTTGCAATTAGCGGATCATTCTTTGCCGCACTGCATGGCATTGTGGAGGATGTGCTGGTGCAAGTGGGCCCCTTATCTTCCAGAGACTTGCCGTGGCCGGGATTTCGGAGCCGATGCTAGTTCCATTTATTTTGGGACGCCCTTGGTTACCGAAAGCGCTTAATTGATGTAGTCAGCAGGGCAGCTAAACTGGGCGGGCTGACTTTACAAGCTGAGGTATTTGATGTGTACAAGGCCACAAAGCTCGACGACGAGGAACTCTCAGTTGATCAACGTGCTTCGGGACGAGCCGATATTGCTCGTAGTGTCGATTCACGAGCCAGCTGGGAAAACCACCTAAGTGAAGGACCCCCAAAACCGGAGTCGTAAGTGCGATCGAGATGCCACGGTCGCAATGATGGGCATAGGTGTAGCATGATGTTGATGGGTGAGTGACGTGTTCGAAAGAAAACGTCCGCCACCAGGTCACTGAGCTTAATAACGCTGAGCGCAATCTGAATGTGCGCCGCACCTGAGGCAACCCGTGAAATGTTGTAGTTGATAAGCAGAAGTAGTTAGTTAGTTAAAAATTAAAAAAAGAGAAAAAAAATATAAAAATGTAAATAAAACAAAAATATTGTGTTTGTGTTTGTAACCTTGGAATTCCAACCACCGTCAGGAGACAAATTTCAAAGCTGAATGGAGGGCAAAATGCAAAGCGAACTAGTGAAAACTCGAGGTAAGAAAAAATAAAATAATAAAAAGGTGGCAAAACGCTGAGCCCAGTTGACTCAGGTCGCGCAGGAGGTTCTCCGCAAGTACCCTCCGTGATATTGGAAGCCTATTCCGAAATTTCTAAGAAATTCCTGCACGCCGGCGGCGATGGCCCGTATCACCGATGGGGTGCTCCGCGCTACCCTCCATGACACGCTGAGGGCTATTTCGCCGTTAGTCACGCCGGGTCACCGGGTGACCAATGTGAAAATCTCACTTTTTAACACCGATTTCCTCATTTTTTCCCCATTCCTTCCTCCCCTCCGCGATTAAAACCTCGAAATTCCTCCTTCCCCCAACGTGACACTGACCTAGGCACGAGTTTTCCATTTTCTTTTGATTTCATCGAATTTAAGGTATGCTCTTTAACTTCATCTCAATTCTTGCCTAATTTTTCTGGGCTTTAAGCATGTGAGTTGAGTAAACCTTGCCCTAAGTGTAAATTGAGCTTAAATTCAATTGGTTATTGTTGATTGACGTCAGAGGTGTCGCGGTGATTGTATGAACTTGATAAATACATGCTTGATCGAATTTTTTGTGAAATTTGTAGCTAGGGTTAAAATTTGAATACGAAGAAATTAAATGTAGTTGAAATGTGAAATTTTTGCTGGGTTGTGCATGTTGGGTGAGGTGAATTGTATTGTTCTTAATGGAAGATGGTAAAGATATGATGGATTTTTGGGAGAATGAATGCTGGATTTGCATAGAAATCTGTGAATTGCATAGGTCAGGTTGATAAAAATTTCTTATTTAAGTGCTAGGTAATGAAATGGTATCGATGGTACATTGTGATTATCGTACGAAGTCCGAGTAGCACATAGAATTATACCATTGAATTGTCCTAATGCACGAGGCATGTTGTTATTTTTTATGTAAATTTGAAAAAGAGGATTGTCTTCGTCGTAATGTTGTAAGGTGGCTAAAGACCAAGTGCTAGGTGGTTTGCTTAACCTGGAACCTTAGCCTGCAGCTAATTTGATTTGACTAACATTGGGACTGTCAGTTTGATTTGACAGAACAATGGCGAGTGTGCAAGACAAAGGAAAGGGCGCATCTACATCGCGCCGGAGGAAAAGGATCGATTGGGAGCAGTTAGCCCTAAGAAGACATCAGCCGTCTCCGCGCGCCAACGCCGTCAATACTAACCCGATGGTGACTACGAAGGTAAGAAGTGGTACATTAAAGCTTAAGGAGAACAAATACTTCCCCGAGAGCATTGCAAGGGAGCCGTTGGCACAAGAATTCCTTGCACTGTACACCGATTGACGGTACCCGGATGAACATCATCTTTGAAGAGCCCAAGGAGTGCAATCTTCATCCGATTCTAGGAGTTCTACGCAAATTGGAAACCCGATGCCCGCACTACACTATCAAGATAAGGTGGCAAATTGTCACTTTTGAGCCCATCACCTTAATGCCATTTTGGGGGCCAAGGGACACGTACGCCCATGTACTCCGGGCTAAACATCACTCCACCATATGCTGGGATATCGACGCACTCGTGTGAGCCCGTTCTACAACGCGTTGGAGCAAGTGCATAAGGAGAGGGGCTACCATCAAACACTCCCCCTACTTGAAATGAACAGGAAGCTAGATCTTGCTAAAATTGTGTAGTTCCCCGCTCGATCCCTGGGAGCACATGACAGATGTCACCCGGATCGTGTGTGCTTGGTCTATGCCTTGGATGAAAGGGCCGAGATTAATATCGGGGGCTAGTGATCATCTCCACCATGAAAAGAGCTCCGCGGCATCAAGGGCACGTGCACTCGCTTGCGCTCGCTAACCAATGCTCACTGTAGGCTTGGATATTGAGGAAGAGGCCCCGGACTACATCCCGCAGATGGATAGCATGCCGTGGATGTCACAAAAAACCAAGGCACCCGACACCACTCACGCGCGCCTCGACTAGCCGAGCGACATGCCTGTGGATGGATTAGTATATGGGCCGTATGTTCGGGATGCGTATGCCGCAGCTTGCGCATAAAGTGAGGCCGTAAATGGTATGATGAGTCAGTGGCACTGATTTGACTACCCTTCGGCGAAAATGCTAGGATACTCTATGCCGAGTGGGGCGCCTTATGGAGCCCGTAGACGACGATGTCCCCACCGATGAGGAGACACACCGTGATGACCTCGTGACATTGAGCTCCGATGAAGACTAAGCAGGGGCGATTCAAATATGGGGGATGAAAACGACACCCGACGAAGAAATTCAATACTTCGATTGATCGTGAGTTTCACCACCTACTTTTGTGCTGTTGACTTTTGTGAACACCGACGTTGTTCTGATTTAAGTGTATGGAGTAGTTAGGTGTCGGTTGTTTTGTTGTTGTTTATGTTCATGTTTGGTTGTTGTGCCTCGTGGAAAAATTGTTACCCCCGTGATTTTGTGTTTATGTTTTGTATTGTAAATCGGTGCTGTAACCAATGTGAAGCCGTTGTGGTTTGGAGTTGTTGTTAGCCGGTCAAATATTTTTCTATTTTTATCGAAATTATCGATATTTTTAAAAAAAATCGTTAAATTATTTTTGATTGGGTTTCTTATATTTTACCGAGAATAGTCCATTGAAATCCAAGTCGTAAAGAGTGACCGTTCCCTATGATGGGATGGATGACGAATTGCCTTAAGGGAAATGTAGTCGATAGGAGTAGTTTTTTCTTCGTTTATTTTTCTTTTGTTTGTTTGTATCCCAAACGTGTCGCTACTTTATGGTTCAAAATTCTTGTTGCGTGTGTACATGATATTTAGAATGCAAAGGTGATTCGTATGAAAGCATGCAACTTTGTAAATATGTTGAGATACCTAGCCATAGAGTTCACTCTCCAACAGGATTGAGGCTTAATGTTTGAATTCTTGTAATTAGCCGATCAAGAGTCTGTGAATATGTCTGAGTCGAGGCATGTGCAATGAGTGTGTGGTGAGGTCATTATCTCCATGCTGTGAATTGTCTAGAACTTGCCTCGGTGTGTGCGAAACGAACTGAAGGATGTGTAGTGTAGGAAAGGATGTAGGCATTTTCGATTTAACCGAAGGTTTTTTTCATTATCATACCTACCTTGAATGTACATCCTAAGGTAGTCTATCGGTGCCTTTAGCCTATTTTTTCTTTCATCGAAAAGGTATAAACTGAGCTTAACCCCTTCTTTTCATTATCCGTGAATTTGATCCAAAACTCTTATGCGCTCAAGAAAAACAATTTTCCTACGCGTCAAGAGAATTGTGCAGAAAAAAGAAAAAAGCTCAAGTGGTGAAAGAAAAGAAAAGGTCAAAGGTGCACTCAGCCAGAAATTAAATAAAATGAAGATGTAACTAATCTTTTTATTTAGTTTAGCAAGCAAAGAAATGGGGACAAAAATAAAGAAAGACTTCAAGAATGGGAGGATGAAGGAAGAAACAATGCCCATAATGCTTTAGATGGATGTATTGAAAAGCGCTAAGGATCTAGTTGTTGTTATTGGTTAGCCCAAAGATTTACTAATTCCTTAGCTTACATTACAACCTCGTTAAGCCCTACGTGATCTTACATCACGCGTCCTAATATTAGTGGAGTAATACACTAGAGGCAAGCATATGGTTCAGACATGATGCATGTGAATTCTTTGGGAGAGAGAGCGAAATCGTGTTTATATGCCCATGCATGTAATGTTTTGAGTTCACATGATTGAAAAGGGGGAAATTCCTCTTGTGTTGCGAGGGCACATGCTTGACGAGAGTTTGAATTTTTGTGTCGGATATCTTGATCACTGATTTGCATGAGTTTGCCGACACGAGAGTCGATTCTTGAGTGAGGAAGTCTTGACGTGTTTAATGTCGTTTGAATTGATGAGACTATGCATGTTTTCTTGATGATTTTCTCTTTATTAAATAATAGGTATAATCGTAGTTTGGAGTTGTCGAGCCAAAGTAGCTATGCGTGGGTTTCAAATGCATGAGATGTGAGATTATAGTTTGAGGACGAACAAGGTTTCAAGTGTGGGTAAGATCTTGGGCGTAATCTATATGCCCAAGTGATACTCAAATGCTTCATTTCACCTTGTTTCATTCCATCGTTATTTGTGCATTCTCATGTACGAGTTAAAATGAATTTATTTCACTAACCAACATGATTAGCGCTGTTTAGTAGGAAAAATGTAATTTTATGAAGCTAAGATGCATGTGGGAGAACGGAATGAACTCGTGGTTTAGCAAAGGAAAAGGCTAAGGAGATGCGAAGAGATAAAGGGGCTCCGCGATGGAGTCGTGTCACGCGTGCCATCCCTGAGGCATTCTCGCCCTTGTTGATAGTGCAGCCAAGTTCCAAAGGAAGGTCTCGCCTCCGTGGCACGCTGACATAATCACCGAACATGGAATTCCGCTGAGGGTGCGTGTTGAGCCGTGCACGTTGGCTGCCCGCGCTGCACGCCGTGGGAACTTTGGGCATAAAACACCGAGGGCTTCCAGATTCAAAGAAGGGTCTGCGCAGTCGTGTCACGGAGGCTCTGCTCCGCGATGCACCCGTGACACGTTGCTTGTTATTCCTCGGAAAAATTTCCACCATATAAATAGCACACTTAGGTTCATTTCTTTTAATTATTCCGACTTGCTACAAGAACGTAAGGTTACAGTGCTGAGGGACGAAAATCCTAGGTTCTTCTATCTCTCTTTCTCCTTTTTATTTCAATTGTTTGTATGATTTACAATCATTTATGATGTTTAATACACAAATGAGTGGCTAAATTCACTTCTTGCCGAGTTTAAGAACATTCGTAGTGGAAATGTGATTATTGATTATTTTGTTTTTCATCTTTCTTCCATGGTTGTTCTATTAATTCTTGTTCTACTGATTAATGCGTGGTCAATGTTAATGTACATCTGAAAAGTCCGGTTTCACTCGAAAGAAAGAAATTGGAAAGTTGTGAATTGGTAGGATATGACTTTTACTTAGTTTGGGAAAATTGAGAATTGATTTACCTTCAGATAGAAATATACCCGAAAGTCAAACATTAGTCAACTACTTAATCGATTTTGTATGGCTAGAACATGAATTTCTTTTTATCACAGTAAAAATTCTAGGGTTCTTCTCTATCTCTTTCTTTTATCTCAATCGTTTGTATGATTTCTACTTATTTGATGATGATTAATCCACAAATGAGTGGCTAAATTCACTCGACGAGGTTAAGAACAATTGTAGTGGAATGTGATTGTTGATCATTTCGCTTTTCATCTTTTCTTCAATGGTTGTTCTATCTTTTCTTGTTCTAATGCATTAATGTTTGGCTAATGTTAATGTATATCTAAAAATCCAATCTTGATTTTGAAAGGGAAAGAAATTGGAAAGATGTGAATTGGTAGGATATGACTTTTCTGGCTTAGAAAATTGAGAATTGATTTACATTCAAAATAGAAATATATATCGAAAGTCTTATTAGTCAATTAAGGAATCGGTTATGTATGGCTAGAACATGAAATTCTTTATCACGTAAATGTAGATTACACCATGATTCTTATTGGATAGGATTCAAAGTTCCAATCCATAGGCAATAATTCTTGACTAGCAACCGAAGGAAAGATTAACTCGAATTGTATTGATAAATTACTTCCCGCATGTCTCATTGAACTCACTTGCTCACTACTATGGTTCGTACTCACTTTATAATTTTGCCTTAGATTCTTATTAATTAGTAAACTTAAACTCTCAAAACATTGTTTATTTGGTTGTCCGCATTCTTAAAGATATAGGCTCACTAACGCTTGAGTTAATTAGCACTGAGTCAAACTCCTGGATCGATACTTTGCTTTAATTAAGTCACCTTACTACTTGTTCGACCACGTGTACTTGCGTGTAGTTACCACAACCCCGAACAAGTTTTTTGGTGCCGCTGCCTCTGGACTCCAGCAATTGGTAAAATTATTTTAGTGTTAGTTTACAATTTATATAAGTGCTGATAACTTGATCTTAGCCTATCTCTTGCAGATATTGAATTTCGTTGAACACGGCAAGAGATTAGGAGTTGGTGGATTCATACACAGAGCCTAAAGACAATTCCATCATCAAAGAAGGGAAGCCTAGAAAAGAAGCCGGCAGCTGCTAAGACAGCATAACTCGAACAAATGGTATCCACTGACGGCAAGCAGGGCACTATTAGTGCCCGAGGAAATGGCGCAAGGCCTATTTGCCATGGGCAATCCCACATGCTAACAATGTTACATCTAGTATTCAAGACAGCCAGGAGGGTGGTTTGAGCTTGCAAAATGTAACATGGTGCAATTATTGCACACTAAACCAAGTAATTCACGTGTCTCCTCATGAAGATCCACAACAACATCTCCAAAATTTTCAGAGATAAGTGACACTTACATCCGCCGGAGTATCATCCGACTACGTAAGGCTTACATTATTCCTACTACTATTGGGGGAAGCAAAGAGGTGGTTGAAAGAAGAACCACCTAAGTCTATCACCTCTTGGGATGATCTTGCAAGAAAATTTTTGATACAATTCTTTCCATCCAGAAAAACAAGAAGACTTAGAAGTCGCATTCTAAGTTTTAAACAAAGAGAGGGTGAGAATCAGATCAAGCTTAGAAAGGTTCAAATCTATGTTAAGGATTCTCTCTACCATCACCAAATTCAATGATGTGTCGGTGCATACTTACAGAGGGTTTGGAACCCTACACACAAAAAATTTTGCTAGACTCAAATCATTGGGCCAAGCATTAGAAAAGACTTGTATAATGTAGAAGAGGAGCCGTATACTTTGTTAAATCATATTTCGCCGGGAAATCCAGAGAGTGGAATGCGACTCTTCAAGAGGAGGAACAAGGAAAGCGGCAGGAGTCTTTGAGGTGGATGGCCTTACGTGCCTATCGCCGCACGTATAGCCGCGTTGCAAAATCAATCGAACACCCACTTCACCAAAACATGAGCTCTGAATCAATCACAAGCCCCAGCTTAATGTAGTGCAAAACAGATTGGTGTGAAGTATGCGTAGTAATGAACACTCACCAGTGTTGTGGTGCAACTGTGACCAGCGCGGAACTTTGCTGGGAACGCCCGTATAAATAATCACCACGTATGGAAATAATTACAACCCAAATTGGTGGAATCATCCGAATTTCTCTAGGGGTAGTAACAACTATCAAGGATAGAGTTCGAATCGGGGTGTGCAGAGAAATCAAGGGGGGCAAAGCGAATTATCACCCCCAATACGAGGAAACAATGCACCTCCTCCACCACCCATCAGCATTGAGGAAATGTTAAAACAATGATAGCTAACCAAGATCAAATGCAAAAAGCCGATTATGTGAAATTAGCGTACTATAAAACCAGCAAGAGCTACAAAGGCGTTGAGTACCAGCTTTGACAACTAACTGGAGCTCAAAACACCAAGCCAAGAGGAGGGGATTACCGAGTGACATCGACCCGAATCCTGGGGTGTTAATGTAGTGACCACAAGGAGTGGATTGCAACTTAAGGAGGAAATCCGTAAAGACCAATTCTGCAAGAATCGAGCAAGTGGAGAAAGATAGAGAACATGATGATGAGAGGGGAAGGAAAAGGCAACAAGGTAAAGACCACCACCCCCGTCTCAATAGATTAAAGAAACACAAGGAGGAAGCTTGTTTTAAAAAGTTCATGGAGGTTTTAAGCAAGTACACATTAATTTCTACCTTGATAATGTTTTGTAGTGAGTGCCGAAATATGCAAAGTGTATCAAGGACATCGAGCTAACAAAAAGCAAGATTGATTCGAGTATGCCACTTGAGTGGCGCCATCGAGGAGTGCACTTCCTGATACCTAAACAGTTGCCAATAAAGCTCAAGGACCGGGAGCTTTACAATTTAGATCAAAATCGGCAAAGTATCCGAGCTCGCTGACTGTATGTGACTGCTAGGAGCGAGCATATTTCGATGCCTGTGACGGTTCAAGAAGTTGGGGTCAAGGGTTCTAGACCAACTACAATGATATTGCAGTTAGCGCACTATCTGCATGCACCGATGGCATTGTGCAAGACGTTCTAGTGCAAGTGGGCTCCCTTATCTTCCCTGCAGAGATTTTATTGTCTTAGATTTTGAGTCGGAGCGAAGTCCCATTTATTTTGGGACGTCCTTGGCAACCGAGAACTTTTGATTGATGTAGCCGTAGGGGAAGCAACTATGAGTGCATGACAAAGTGGAGGTATTTGATGTGTATATGTCATGAAGCTTCCAACCATCTATGATGAGCTTTCAGCAATCAATGTGTTAAACCAAGAAGCAATTCTTCGATTGTTGATTCTCAAGATCCATCAGAGAGCATTGATGAGCTCCGATCATTTCCGAGATAGAGATACTTATGAGATGGTGCAAATGTTGAATGAACCAAAATGGTATCTGGTGGCTAAGACTTTCAGCCATTGATGAGGTCCCCGAACCATTGCGAAAACCATCTATTGAGGAAGCACCAAAGCCTGAGTTAAAAACATTGCCTCCACATTGAAATATATTTTTTGGGGGGAAAATGAAACCTTGTACCATCATCTCCGCAGAATCGACTTGAGGCACAGTAAAGGAGGCATCGGGTGGTTCTCAAGAGGAGGAAGAAGCAAATGGCCAGCAGTCGATATTGTGGCATCAATCCAACAGACACACACGTAATTTTCATGGAGGAAGGAGCAAAGCCAACCGTACAAACCGCCGGAGGTTGAACTGGTGATGAAGGATGTGGTTAGGAAGGGAAGTAATCAAGTGGATTGATGGCCGTGTGGTCTATCCTATTTCGTACAAACAACGGGTCGCCCCGCTCAAGAAGTCCCAAGAAAGGAGGGATGAACGTGGTCACCAACGAGAAGAATGATCCCTACATGCACAAACAGGCAGCCGCGAATTTGCATGGACTAAGGTAAAGCTTAATGAGGCCATACAAGGAAAATAACTATCCTATCCCGTTTATTGACTGGAGCATTGGACATTACAGTCAAGATCATTATTTGCTTCCTTCATGGGTATTCGCTATAACCAAATAGCCAAACCACCGGAGGACCAGGAGAAGACTACTTCACATGTCCTTATGGGACATATGCTTTCAAAGGATGCCGCTTGGTCTATGCACGCACCGCCCACATTCCGTAGATGCATGATAGCGATCCGCGCTATACGGTGGAAGATTTCGTCGAGGTATTTATGGATGATTTTTCCTAAGTTTCCGTAACGCTTGCCACTTGTTTGGTGCAATCTTGACCGTACTAGCTCGTTGTAAGAATCCAACCTTGTACTCAACTGGGATAAATGTCATTTCTTAGTCAAGGAGGGTATCATCCTTGGCCATAAAGTGTCTTGTGGTGGTTTGGAGGTCGATCAAAGATCGATGTTATTTAAAAAGCTTCCACCACTTGTGTTAGTGAAGGTGTTCGCAAAGCTTTCTGACATGCAGTGGTTCTACAGACGGTTCATCAAGAACGCCTCTAAAATTTCTAGACCAATATGGTGTTGCTAGAAAAGAAGTGTGATGTTCGAGTTTGATGAGGATCAGGTCAAAGCATTCGAGGAATTGAAACATAAATTGATAGAAGCACCTATCCTCATTTCTCCGGATTGGGAACAACCGTTGAATTAATGTGTGATGCAAGCGATGTGGCTGCAGGGAGCTGTATTGGGGTTGAAATGGAGGAATAGAATTTTTTCATTCTATTCATTATGCATGAAACACTCGGACGCAACCCAAGTCAATATACAAACTGCCGTAAGAGATGTTAGCATTGTACCTCGCGTTTGATAAATCTGTGTCCTATTTGGTGGGTTCTCGGGAGTAGTGGTGTATACCGACTATGCAGTTGATCTCGAATATTCACAATAAGAAGTGACTGAAAAGCAGTCGATCCGATGGATCTTGTTGTTACAAGAGTTTGACCTAGAGATTCTGACGTAGTGGAGCGAGAATCAAGTGCGTGATCACCTATCACGATTGGAAAGCCGGTCGCATGTGAAGTAAGGTGACAACGTCAAAGAAGAGTTCCCGTGATGAGTGTACTTGGCAATAAGGGAAGCCGAAATCCCTTGGTATGCACATGAATTCCGTTTAGTGAGTGGAGTCTATCCACCAGAGGCTACTACTCAAAGAAAGAAGTTGAGGCATGATTGTAGGTATTATTTGGGATGAGCCGCATTTGTTTAAGCAGACCGGATCGTGTGATGAGAAGATGCATTCCGAAGAGCCGATTATGTTTTGAGGAGTTGTCACCACGTATGGAGGGCACCACGAAGGCGAGCGAAAAGCGCACAAGGTGCTACAACAGTTTCTTTTGGCCTACACCGTTTAGAGACTCTATGGCATACGAAATGTGTGTGATAGATGTCAAAGGATGTGCACAATTGGTAGAAGGGAAGGAGATACCCAGTTAGATATTAGAAGTGGAGATCTTTTGATGTATGGAGTATAGATTTCATGGGCCCGTTCCCCCGTCATTTGGTAATCGTTACATCTTGGTGGCCGTTGATTATGTATCAAAGTGGGGTTGAAGCAATGCCTTTTCCGAGGAATGACAACAAGGTGGTAACAAACTTTGTGAAAAGATTCACCGTGTTCAGACACCGAGCCATTATCGTTGACGGAGGGGCTCATTTGTAAATGCAAGTTTTAAAAATTTGCTAGCTAAGTATGGGGTGCGCCACAAGGTAGCAACAACATATCATCCCAAAACTAGTGGGCAAGTAGAGTGTGTCGAACGAGAAGTAAAGTAGGATTCCTGTGTGCTGAATGCACAACGAGTGATTGGTCAAGCAAACTCGACGATGCACAGCTTATAAAACCGCATACAAGACACCAATTGGGACTTCTCCGTACGATTGGTCTATGGAAAGGCGGTGATCTGCCCAGTGGAGCTAGAACACCGAGCTTTTTGGGAATGGTGGAGGAAATTGAACAATGATCTAGAGCTAGCCGGGAAGAAGAGGCCGATGCAACTCAAAGAAACTTGATGAGTTTCGTTGGCATGCTTATGAAAGTGCCAAGTGTTACAAAAGAGAAAATGAAGAGGGCACGATCGACATATGGTGCATCGGATCTTCGAGCCGAGGTAATATATTGCTATTTAATTCAAGATTGAGGATGTTTCCAGAAATTGCGTCCAAATGGTCGTGGCCATTTGAGGTAGTGGGAGGAATGACCAAGACGGAAGTGCTGGAGTTGTGGCAAGAATATAGAAGTGCCACGTTCTTAGTAAAATGGTTGTAAGCATTTTGGCCGAGGACGTTATCTCGAGAGAAGACGACCATCACTCTAGAGGATGATCGAACGTGAATGACGCGAGCCGCGATGGTAACTGGGCACAAGCATGAGGCAACCCGTGAAATTGTTGTAATAGATGAGTAGAAAATTTTGAAAAAGTTAAAAGAGAAAAGAAAAAATAAAAAATATTTTTGCATTGAAACTCTTATGAATTCTAACAATTTGTTGTGGTGAAATGATTTTCTCGTGAAATCCGAGGGAAAAATCCAAAGAAGAGCAAAGGAAAAATTGAGGTGAGAAAATAAAATTATGGACATGCTGAGCCTACGCGATGGCTCTATGCCTTTATGGAGGTGCTCCGTGTCACCCACCGTGACACGCTGAGAGTGTTTCGGATTTTTAAAAATCCAGTAACACTCGGCGCGGGAGGATCGTGTCACGGAGGCAAATTGCACTCAGACACGTTTAGTTATATTTCGTTGCCGGTCACACCGTCACCGGTGACCCGCGAATATATCACTTTAAAACCCCAAATCCCCTCATTTTCCCACTCCTTCTCACTTCCTCCGCGACCAACACCCCAAATTCCCTCCCTCCCCCAATGTGACACTGGACCTAGGGCATCAATTTTCTTCAAGTTTTCTTCAATTTCATCAAATTAAAGGTATGTTCTTGAACTCTACCTCATTTTTGCTTAAATTTTCGATTCTTGAACATGTGTAGTGATTGAACCTTTCCCTAAATGAGAATTAAGCTTGAATTCATTTGCTATGATTGATCGATGTTCATAGTATCGTTGTGAGTATAAGGAACTCGATGATTGTTTGCTTTATTGAATGCGAAATTGGTAGCTTGGGTTGAAGATTGAATAGAGGAAGACTAAATTTTTTTGAAATGTGAAAATTCACAGTATGTTGGGTGAAGTGAATTATGTTGTGATTAATGTTGAATATGATAAGTAGACAAGGGATTTTCGAAAATGAAATTGGTGGATTACAGGCTAAGTTGAGAACAAAATTTGGCTAAGTGCTATGATGATGTAATGGAACTGATGGCGATTTTATGCATGGTACGAAGTCCGAGTAGCTATAGTAATTGTCCCATCAACTTATATGAAGGCACTAAGCATGTTGAATGTTAAGAATTGGAAAATCATGAATGTCTTGTCAAATTATTTGATTGGTGCTAAAGACTAAGTGAGGGGTGATCCAATTATACCCAACCTTAGTTGTAGCTAATTATAACTTGAATATTGATTGTCCGTTAAAATATGCGTGAACAATGTCGTGCGCATAAGATAAGGGAAAGCGCTTATCCATATCTACGCGTATGAAAAAGAGTCGATTAGGAATGCTAGTTTCCAAAGCAAAGACCAACGGTTCCGCGAGGCCAACGCCGATACGAACCCGATGGGTGACTCGATGAGGGAAAGAAATTGTACGCAAAACACAAAGAAACCAAACACTTCCCAAAGGAGCAAATAGCAAGGGAGCGCTCGGCACAGAATTTCCGCGGATCGTACACGTGATTGGACACCCCGTCAATCTCATCTTTGAAGAGCCTAGGGAGTGCAATTCCCATCCTGGACTGGGAGTTGTATGCCAACCGGAACCCGACTCATGCGCAGCTGGCTAATCGTCAAGATCAAAAGGTGTTGTCACTTTCTTGAGAGCCCCATCACTTTGAATGCGTTATCTGCGCGCTACGTACGCCCATGTCCTCCACACTCGAACATCACTCCACCTTATGCGACATCGTACGCACTACGTGAGCCCGGGACTTACAGCATGGTAGGGTAGGCACAAGGAGAGGGGCTACCATAAAAAATTTCCTACTCGCTGAACAGTGGAAGCCAGATTTGGCCGAAACTTGTGTGTTTCATGCTTGATCCTGGCATGATGATGTCACCCGTGACCGAGTTTGCTTGGTGTGGCGCTCCGATGAAGGCTTGAGATAAATGTTAGCCATGATCATCTCCGCCATGAAGATAGCCCGACTACACTGTGGGCACAGATATCTGGTTTGTTGGTTTGCTCACCACGCTCCCGAGGCCACGACATCGAGGAGGAGGCCCCGGATTACATCCCACAAATTGACAAGCCGTGCCTCGATGTCACCAAAACCAAGGCACCCGACACTACTCATGGGCCTGCTTCACACTAGTCGAGCGACATGCTCAGATGACGTATATGGCCCACATGTACGGGATCAGATGCTGCAGTTGTGCATTGGTGGGAGGCCTACGACGCGAGGATGAGCCGTGGAAGCTCGACTTGGATTACCCTTCCCATGAGAATGCCAGTGGCTCTATGCAGAGTGGGGCCGCATTGTGGAGCCCGTAGATGATGATGTCCTCACTCCGATGAGGAGACACGCTGGGGAAGACTCGGGATGTCGAGTCGACGAGGACGGCGGGGGCGATTCTATATGGGAGACGAGGCAACGACACCTCGATTGCGCTGAATACTCTCGATTGATCGTGTGAGTTTCACCACCTACCTTTGTGATATGTTGGAATTATGTGAACACTCTGGGACAATGTTCTATTTAAGTGCGGCATGAGTTGTGTGCCACTCGCCCATTTTTGTTTATGTTTATGTCGTGTGTTATGCTTGTGAAAAATGTGACCCTATGACTTTGTGTGGTGTGTCTGTAATTGCTGGTGTTGTAATGAATGTTGCTGTTATGTGCCATGTTGAGCCGTTGTTGGTTGGTTGTTGTGTAAATAGAGTTTCTTTTGTTTTCTATCGAATTACCTAAATTTTTAAATTTTTTGTTTTTTTAATTTTTTCTTTTTTTAAATTTTTTGTTTTGGTTTTGAACTTGAACATTTATTTATATAGATGAATTGAATTCGTAGATAGTGACCGTTCCCTATGATGGATGGATGACGACCTGCCTAAGGGAAATCTAGTCGATAGGAGCAGTTTTCTTCTTGGTTTCTTTGTTTGTGTCCCAAACTTGTCGCTAATTCATGGTTCGAATTCTTGTTACGTTTGTACATGATATTAAGATGCAAAGGTGATTCGTATGAAAGCATGCAAATGTGTAAACATGTTTGAGATACCTAGGCCATGGAGTTCGATTCTCCGGTGTGATCGAGGCTTAATAGTGAATTCTGTAATTAGCTAATTAAAGATTCTGTGAATATGTATTGAGTTGAGCATGTGCAATGAGGTGAGGTGAGGTTTCGATTATTCCATGCTATTGTGAAGTACATAGAACTTGCCCCCGGTGTGTGTACTAAACGAAATGAAGGTTGTGTATTGTAGGAAAGGATGTAGGCATTTCTTTGATTAAACCGAAAGATTCTCCATTATCATACCTACCTTGAATGTACATCCCAGTTAGCCCCATTGAGCCTCTTTAGCCTATTTTTTTCTTTGAGGAGGTACAAACCGAGCTTAATCCCTTGTTTCATTGTAAAGGAGTGAAAGGGAGTGAGAATTGTGAAACGTAAGAAACGGATGTGAAAGTTAAAGAAAAGGTCAAAGGTGCACTTGATGAAATTAAATAAAATAAAGATGTATAACTAATCTGTTAGTAAGTCGAAAGAAGTTTAAAAAAAAATGGGAACAAAAACAAAGAAAAAAATCTCCAAGAATGAGAGGATGAAGGAAGAAACAATACCTATAATGATGGTGTGATGTATTGAAAAGCGCTAAGGAAGCTAGTTGCTATTATTGGTTAGCCCAACATTTACTAGTTCCTCACCATATTACAACTGCTAAGTCCTACGAATCTACATCAATGCCATTCTTATATTAGTGGAGTAATACACTTAGAGGCAAGCCTATAGTTCAAGATGATGCATGCGAATTCTTTGGGAGAGAGAGCGAAATCGTATTCATATACCCCTACATGTAGTGCTTTGGAAATCATATGATTGCAAATAGGAGATTCTCCTGTTGTGAGGGCACATGCCTAGCTCCAGAGATTAAATTTCGTGGTCGGATCTTGACGCTGATTTGCATGAGCTTTCCGAGATCGAGAGTCAATTCTTGAGTTTAGGAGGTCTTAATGTGGTGTATTTCATTGTATTGATGAGACCATGCATGTTTTCTTGATGATTTGATATATTAAATAATCGGTATAGCCGTAGCTTGAATTGTCGAGCCAAAGTAGCTATGCGTGGTGTCAATTGCATGATATGTGAGAGTATTGTCTGAGGAAGAACAAGATTTTAAGTGTGAGGTAAGTGATCTTTGGTAGAATTGTTCAAGTGATACTCAAATGCTCTTTCCATTTCACTTGTTTATCTATCGCTATGCATATTCTCATGTAATTTGTAGTTAAATGTGAATTTATACTAACCAACATGATTAGTGTTGTTTTATAGGTAAATGGAATTTTGGGAAGCTAAGATATGTTGGTAAAAACCTGAATGGACTTGAAACAAGGAGTGGAAAAGGACAAGAAGAGCAATAGGGCCAAGGGCTCAAGCGATGGAGCCGTGTCACTTTCCATCGCGGAGGCATTCGCCTGGGTAATTTAATTTTTGGCAATTTCCATGAGGTCAAGGTTACCTCCCGTGATTACCTGAGGAAATGCTACGATGCACCCACGTTGGAGTGCTCTACTCCAGGACATCAATTTCCAGTGTAGGTGCGCGAGAAAACTATGGCACGTTAGCCCGGCTCCGCGCATGCAAAAGTCGGCATGCTAAGGTGAAATTGCCGAGGAGCGACCTGTGAGGGTCCACGATACCCCGTGTCACGGAGGGAGTGCCCGCGATACTCTCCGTGCCACATTGCTTGTTATTCCAGGGAAAAGTTCCCACAGTATAAATAACAAACTTAGGTTTTATTTTAAACATTCTAACTTGGTTGTCCAAGAACATGGGTTGATGTGCATTTGAGAGGAAGAAAATTCTAGGGTTCTTGGAAGAAAATTTAGGTCTCTTCTCTATCTCTCTTTCTCTTTATCTCAATTTTGTATGATTTCTACTTATTTGATGAGGTTTAATCCACAAATGAGTGGCTAAATTCACTTCTTGCCGAGGTTAAGAACAATTGTAGCTGGGAATGTGATTGTTGATCATTTCCGCTTACCTTTTCTTCAATGGTAAGTTTCTATCATTCTGTTCTAATGTGATTAATGTTTGGCCAATGTTAATGTATATCTAAAAATCCAATCTTGATTTTGAAAGGGAAAGAAATTGAAAAGATGTGAATCTGGTAGGATATGATCTCTTCTGGGCTTTTAGAAAATTGAGAATTGATTTATTCTCAGGATAGAAATATATCCGAAAGTTTATTAGTCAATTAAGGAATCGTATGTATGGCTAGAAATAATGAAATTTTTATCACATAAATGTAGATTAAGGTTCATGATTTTTAAATTGGATAGGAGTCAAAAGTTCCAATCCATAGGCAATAATTTTGACTAGCAAACCGAAGGAAAGATTAACCGAATTGTATTGATAAATTACTTCCGCATGTCTGACACTTCACTTGCTCACTACTATTGTTCGGGACCACTTTATAATTTCGCCTTAGATTCTTATTAATTAGTAAACTTAAACTCTCAAAAATATTGTTTATTTGGTTGTCTCCAGATTCTTAAAGATATAATTCACTAACGCTTGAGTTAATTAGTACCGTAGGGCTCACTTATGGGATCGATACTTGGCTTTAATTAAGCCACTTTTACTACTTGTTCGAATTATGTGCACTTGCTATGTAGTTACCATTAAAGACCGAACAAGTTGAAGGAACAACTAAAAGACCTTCTAAATAAGGATTTCATCAAGCCTAACATTTCCCGATGGGGTGCTCCACTATTGTTCATGCGAAAGAAATACTACTTGCACGTGTATCGACTACCATCAACCGAAAAAGCCACAAAATGTATCCCCACTCGGATTGATGACTTGGTTCGACCAACTTTAGGGAGCCAGCTTGTTTTTCCAAGGTAGATATAAGGTCTTATATCAACTTGAAGTTAGCGAATGTGACATAGTGAAAAATATCTTTCGTAACTAATACGCGGTCACTATAGATTTGTGGTAATGTCATTTAGACTAACCAATGCCCCCGCAGCCTTTTAAACATGTTTGTCATTGTGTTCATAGAAAACATTTTCAGATACTACATGTGTAGAATGAGGCGATCATGCCAACCATCTCGAGGGTGGTGTTGCACTCTCGAGATCGTTAGTTATTCGCTAAATTCAAATAAGTGTAAATTCTCGCACTTTTTAGCCTTCCTAAGTCATGTTGTCTTAGGTGAGAGTATTCAGTAGATCCTCAAAAGATATGTAATAAGTGGAAGGACTAAATAAGACCCACTTCTCCAATGTATATCAGAGCTTCCTAGGTCTACTCGATTATTATCGAAGTTTTGTAGAAGGGATTTCTTCAATCTCGTCTCCTCTGACTAAACTAATTCAGGAAAAGGTGAAGTTACAGTGGTCGATGCATGTGACAAGAGTTTCCAAGAGTTGAAGACTCGACCACTACAACTCCACCTTAACTCACTGCATGAACAAATGGGTTCGCTGCTTATTGTGATGCTTCCAGAGTTAGCCCAAGGCGTTCGATGCAACAGGGTAAGGTGATAGCTATGCCTTCAGATGCTCTGCAGTTCATGAGAAGAACTATACAACTCGATCTTGAATTGGCAAGTATGGTCTTTGCTTGAAAATATGGATACATTATCTTTTTGGGGTCTAATGTAGATGTTTTCACCAACCACAAAGAGTCTTCATCACATGCTCACTCAAGGATTTGAATGTTACACCTCGTGAATTTTGACAAGGTAGATGGCCTATTCGCATGTTGGTTAAGGAGCCTTAGGAATTACACGCATGGCAGGAAAAGGGCTTGGGGAGGGACCTTGGCGTAAGGCCGCTTCCGCGCAGATCGCAAGGCAATGCGTTGATATATAAAATCGCATTCGACGAATGCGGGCCATAGGTCCCGTAACTATATGTGGTTCCTTATAATTTCGTTTTGGGAAAATTCATTCTCCTAATTTTTAATTTTAAATGAGCAGTAATGTAGGAGGACGAAGGGACTTTTTAAAAATTCCTTTCCGTTTACGCCGCTAAACGCCGTCCAAACTCGACTCAATCTTGGCAAAGGAGGCATTAATCACGAGAGCATTCCTGTACGGGTTTAGTTTGTACCGGCCGGCGAATCATCGTGCTACCGAGCTAAGGTAAGTAGAATTGCTCCAAATTAGTGTCAATATACTCCTAGCCCTAAAGTTGAGTATTTCTCCCTTCCTCGACTTTCGAGAAATAGCGAGTTTCCGACCGTTTTCGATAAGCCTAAAGTTTGGGCTATATATATATTAAAAGTGATATTTTCTTCCTTAATATTAGCGTATTTAGTTCTAATTGATATATATATGAATGCAAAATGGGGAGACATAGCGTAAGTACTAACCAAGCTACGCCGCTAGCCTGAACCGCTAAGGTATGTAAAGTTAGTTCCTTCCTGGGCAGTTAGTAGTCCAAGATAGAAAATAGCGTGAACTATAGAAGAAAGAATTCAAAAGTCGAGAATTGAGTCCAATATGAATCTAGCAAGCATGTTTTATAATATTATGATATATTTAGAATGAAAGTTAGTAAATGCCAATACGTATGTATCAAATAATATCTCGATAGCGTATAGGCTCAAGATGAGAACTCGCCTTAATGCGTAAAAGAGTTCGTAATAAGAAATCGAATACGATAGTATTTTCAAACATCAAACGCATTTGCTATACGTGATTATTGTTTGTTGAGTCTTGTTTGTTAGCTGGAGGGCACTTGAGCGTCCTCGCCGCCCCCGGGTTAATAACTATGCCTACCTCGCCCGCCGCAGGGTGAACGTCACTCCAAGGAGTGGCATGCCGTCCAAGTAGAGGACGAAGATGGGATGCGCATTCTCATATCGTGCCGATAAGCATAGCAAGATAGCGACCCGTTGAGCTTATGCCTAGGGGTAATACAAATACGTATACAAATACAGACATGGGCCATACACAGAGTCTCCGACTTAGACACGTTTATAGACAGAGGCCATAGCCCGAGCCGCACTCCAAGGGGGCCGGTAGAGGTGCTCGAGTTAGTAGGCGAGTGGAGTGATTTATTTTGGATGATTTTGACCTCGGGTAGGGGTATAGATTGTGTGTTTGTTGAAACCTTCCTACTTAAGGGGATGGTATAGGTTCTTGTTTGTTATATATATGTATATACTTGACATCTATTAGCCGAGAGATCAAAGCAGGTTCCATGACGACAGTATGTTCCTACCTACCACTCAAGATAGATAAGTTTATTTCAAATTCCATCACCCGCATAGCCATACTTTCGCCGTTCCGAATTACTAGTATTGTTGTTTATATTCACTTGTGTTCAATTTGCTTTACATACTTCTAATGGTACCGACGCCCGCTTGGGGCATTGCGTTACTTGCCTGCAGATACCTATAGACGAGGAGCCGATCCTCGTGATCCTAGCCGGGCCATGAGTCATCACTCCTCTTATCCGGAGCTTGATATTCAGAGGTGTATTTCATTTTCTTTTGTTGTAGTACGGGTGGTGGCCTGGCGCCCTATCCCGACCATCTTATCAAGATTCTTAGAGGCTTGCGCATTGTGTTTATATCTCCCTATGGTTATTGTGCTACCGTGGTGGGGCCGCAAGGACAGTTTATTATTTATGGTCGGGTGGGGCCCAATACGCTTAGTAGCAGGACCTTGCTCATTGCATTTAGCTGCTGAAAGACCGTTGTTTGATCTTATATAACTATCAAAGATGGTGGCCTTGTCACCCGATGCTCCTTATATTTGTATGATTCTCGTTAGTCAGTTGTTGTTTTATAGGGCGGCTATAGGCCTAGTTTCACGAGGTCAGATGCATGTACCGCCATATAGCCAAGGATTTCGTGAATCGTAGCTAGAGCCAGCTGTGCACCATATGTGCTTAGGCTCAATAGTCTAGCAACAGTTCTGCAGTGGAACCAGTGCGACTATACCCCTGCTAGGGCGTGACAAACTTGTATCGTATGTGCCTGTGGTCCTGTGAGTCCGCAAGCCGCTCTAAGTAGAGTCTTATCTATGGACGTGTTGTGCACCACATACTATAGGCAAGGAGGCCGCAAGGCATAATAGGATTGTTACCTATCATCATATTCAATGTGATATAACAAGATGATAGGGTTGAGTTCCAAAATTATCATACTCTTTGTTTACAAAGATAAATGGCGTATCAAATATTAATTCCGCCACATGCGTATAAGGCCGGATACCGCGTAGAAAAGGCACTGGGTCAGATGCCTCACTACTTGGAATCAACCCAATCTCGAGGGCGATAGAGGCATTATCACAAATTCTCTCAACAAATCCCCATCTCATCGTAGAGCCATTCTAGATCTACACCGCCTCTAATAGCTCCCGTACTCCACCATCCGACTGTGTAGTTCGCAAGGTTGTAGTTATGCCGGCACAATGATGGCTACTCAACGCGCCGGCTACACTGCAATGCCAGAGCCATCGTGGATCTCGGTAGTTCGAGGTCGTGGAATTTTGGCACAGTCCCCCATGTGCTCACAAAAATGCATCGTGCAAGAGGACCCCGTGATTTCCTAGATCGATGCGCAGAATCTTTCCCGGCCGCGCATGTGACAATTCCAGCGTAATCACTGGAGATGGCACATTCCGGCTAAGCAGACATACTGGGTAGTTATGGCACGGAGAGCCGGGAAAGGTCCCGAGGAGAGATGTTGCCCTCCGACCTGTTCCAGCTTCTCGAGGCCTTCCCTCGATCGTTATTTGCCACCCGGAGATCTCTCTGGCAGTTCCTGGAGCGGACTGGCTTATTGCACTTGGAGCAGGGGCTTAGAGCATACGAGAATATGCTATAGTTTGACTCCTTAGCCCGCTATGCTCCAAACCTTTTGTGGACACCATGCCATCTAGAGTCTGAATTTGCCCATTATGGGTCCGAACTCATAATATATTGAGGTCCGTATGACAAATACATTGTTTTAGAAGATATGGGACATTGCTCAGCGAGGGCCTTTGCCCAAACTATCGAGGGCCTTAGACAACTAGCACAGGATAGTAGACATATAGATATGGAGCAATGGCAGGATAGACTGCATGAAATACGAGGGAGATCTTGAGTGACCTGCCCCGCTTGTCGAGCGTGCCCCTAGACCCCACCTCCACCACAACCAAAGCAGAGGGGTAGATTTATTCGTCGAGGGCAATGTAGTCCGGTGGCAGCTCTAATCCAGGATTCACCTCAAAGAGAGGAGGGTAGAGCAGAGCTGATAATACCCCCACCCTACCCTATTTGCAATTGACCTCACACCGGAGCTTATAGATATGGCTCTGGTCAGGTGTTGGCGTATATCCTGGCAGTGAGGCACATGATGAGAGATCGTCCATTGTGGGGCAAGGTAGCCGAGATAGCCAGACAGACATCGCAGTGGCCACGCAGCTTCAAGAGCCTCGTGATGGCGTAGGCCCTAAGGTTCAAGAGTAAAGGCTCTGTAGGTAGATCAGAGCCTCTAGTTCGTGTACCGTCTGCCGTACCTGCGGCATTACCAAGGAGACAGGACTCGTAGGCGTCTCCATGTGGTAATAGGTATGATGACTATTTGTTCATACCCTCGCTTATATGTATTTGATTGATCCAGTAGTCCACTTTGTCCTAATGCTACTCCCATTTGTGGCTCGGAAGTTTAGTGTTGCACCAAAATTGATTCAACGCTCTCTTTTTCAAAGAGCTACACCCATCGGTGACTCCATTATAGCTAGCGTAATTTATCGAGGCACGCAGAGGTTGCTAATCATCGACTACAAAAGATCCGCTAGAACTAGAAATGATTGATTTTGATGCCATTATGGGTATGGATTGCTGGTGCCATGCTATGCCAACGTAGAATGTTGACCAAGACGGTCCGATCCCACTTTCCAGGGGAGGCAAGGCGAGAGTGGAAGCGGTAGCATAGCTACGCCTAAAAGGTAGGTTTATTTCCTACCTTCAAAGTAGAAAATGTATAGATAAGGGATGTATTTACCACCTAGTCGTGAGCTTAGATGTTCCGGTAGAGCCTCCGACACTAATGGTTCCAATGGTGAATGAATTCCCGATGTATTTCTAGACGAGCTACCCGTGCATTCCCGTAAAGGGAAATAGATTTTGCAATCGACTTTACCAAGCATGCCAACCCATATCAATTCCTCCGTATCGCATGGCTCATGCTTAACTCGTAGAATTAAAGGAGCAAACATGATCTAGATAAGGGCTTTACTGCCGAGTACTTCACTTTAAAAGGCCACTTATTTGTGAGAAAAAGGGACGGCTCGCTCCGCATGTGTATAGACTAAACTAAGTTGAATAAGGTTATACCAAGAATAAGCATCCACTTCCCAGAATAGATGATTTGGTTTGATCACCATGGTGGTGCTAGGATATTTCCAAGATTGACTTACGGTCCTGATATCATCAAAGTTCGAGTTCGTGGAAAGAGACATTCCTAAAATAAACAAGACCCGATATGGCCACTTTGAATTCCTAGTTATGTCCTTTGGGCTGGACTAATGTCCCAACAGCATTTATGGATTCCGATGAACAACACCTTTCAGCCATACTTGGACCTATTCGCGGATAGCATTTACCAATGATATTCTCGTGTATTCTCTCTCGTAGGCAGACCACCAGGCTCATCTACTCGGGACAAAGGCTCCATTCTCAGACCGTTAATTATATGCCAAGCTCTTTAAATGTGTATTCCTGCCGAACTTAGTATCTCCTCTTGTGGGCATATTGTGCTCTGACAGTCGGTATACAAAAGTTGACACGTTAAAATAGCTACCAAAACATTGCCTAGACCTACCACTCCGACCGAAGTCCAGCTCGGGATTAAAGTGTGATACGCGTAAGATTTGTTGAGGGATTCTCCAAGATGTGAGGCAATCTCCGACTAAGCCGACGCAGTAGCAGTAGTTTCAAGTGACGAGGCATGTGACAAGAGCCCAAGAATTAAAAGACAGATTAACCTTCGCTCCAAAGGTTAGCATTACCGTAAGGTACAGAGGGTTATTCAAGGTATTGTGACGCATCGTGTATTGGGTTGGGATGTGTGTTGATGTAGATTGTAAAGCATTGCATATGCTTCCATATAGTTGAGTAAACACGAAAAGAATTATCATACCCACGAATTCTGAGTTTGCCACAAAGATCCACGCCTAAAGGTAATGGAGACATTACTTGTATGGCGTCCATGGGATATTTTCACCGACCATAAGAGCCAACAACATATCTTCACTAAGAGCGCTAAGTCGCCGCGTCAAGTAAGGCAAATGCGACATATAAATCGCATTCGACGAATGCGACTTATAAATCGCATTCGCCTAATGCGACTTATAAACCTAACCATATAAGCCCCCACTTCATATTTATCTATTCCCACTTTTAATTCTTAAAACGAGCGTAATAGTAGGAGGACAAAGGATTCTCTTTAAAATTCCTTCCATTTATGCCGCTAAACGCCTCGGGCCCAAACTCGAATTAATCTTGGGTAGTGAGGAATTAAGCAAAATGGTGAGCATTCCTACCCAGATTAGTTTCAGAAATCTTGTCGCGAATCATCGTGCCGCCGAGCTAAGGCAAAATTGCTCCAAATTAGTGTCAATATACTCCTAGCTCCTAAAGTGAGACATTTCTCCCTTCCTCGACTTTCGAGAAATAGCAAGTTTTCGACCATTTTTAGATAAGCCAAATTGGGCTATATATATATTAGAAGTGGATATTTCTTAATATTAGCGTATTTAGTTCTAATTGATATATATATGAATACAGCTTGGAGAAATAGTGTGGCATCGACCGAAGCACGCCGCTTAGTCGGTAAGAGAAGGTAAGGGAAGCTAAATTCTTCAGCGCAGTTAGTAATCTGTATAGCAAATAGCGTGAACTATAGAAGAAAGAATTCAAAAGTCGATAATTGAGTCCAAAGATGAATCTAGCAAGCATGTTTTATAACATTATGATATATTCATACGAAAGTTAGCAGCTAACACGTACACCAAATAATATCTCGCATACGTATAGCCCAAAACATGACAACTGCCTTAATGAAGAAAAGAGTTCGTAATAAGAAATTAGAATACATATTGTATTTTCAAACATCAAACATGCTTCGTTTATACGTGATTGCTGTTTGCTGGAGACTGCTTGTGCTAAGGAGGGCACCCTAGAGCGTCCTCTCCGCCCCCGGGTTAATAACTCGTGCCGACTCGCCCGCCGAGGGTGAGGGATACGTCACTCCAAGGAGGGCATGCCGTCCAAGCAAAGAGGGACGAAGACGGGATGCAACATTCCCCATATCGCTAATCAACATAGCAAAGATAGCCAACTGAGCGCTTGCGCCTGTAAGCGACATGACATATTACAATTTACAAGCACAGGAGTCCTCCGAACTCAAACATAGTTATAGCCGCAGGCCAGCTCCGAACCGCACTCCACAAAAGCCTAGAGGAGGTGCTCGTGAAGTAGTAGGCGAGTGGAGTGATTGATTTTTTGATGGTTTAAACTCGGTAGGGGTACATAGATTGTGGTGTTGGTTGGCACCTTCCAAATTTATGGGGGCTAGTATAGGTCCTTGTTTGTTATATATATGTATATACTTGATATATATTAGGTGATAGACAAATATGTCGCCATGAAGACATATGCTCTACCTTACCATCATTACAAGATAAGCTTATTTCGCATTCCATCAAATTCATAATTACTTAGTATTGTTGTTTATATTCAATTGTGTTCAGTTTCTTTTTTACATACTCCGCACGAATGGTACCGACGCCCGTTTGGGGCGCTTAAATACTTGCTCGTAGGTATATATAGACGAGGAGTCGATCCGTGATCCTTGCCGCCAAGAGTCACGCCTCCCGTCATCCGTGAGTTTGATATTCGTGAGGTGTATTTCATTTTCTTTTTGCTGATAGTACTGCAGGCTCTGGTCCTCATTCCACCATCTTATCGTATTCTTAGAGGCTTGCGGATTGTGTTTATATCTCCCTATGGTTTGTTGTGGCCGCCGTGTGGGCCGTACAAATATGTTTAGTTATTTATGTTGGCCATATGGGCCCAATCCAGCTTAGTAAAGTGGTGTGACCTTGCCTGGCCACGTAGCTGTTTAGCATCCGTTGTTTGATCTTAAATAACTAGGTCAAAGATGGTGGCCTGCTGCTCGCATAGGCCCCTTTATATTGATATGATTCTAGTTAATGTTGTTGTTGTATGTGTATTATAGGCCTATCACGTGAGGCCGTATGACAATCGCTATATAGCCCGTTGATTCCGTGAATCGAGTTAGAGCGCCCGTGCACCATATGTGCTTAGGCCCGCAGAGTCTAGCGCTCAGTTCTAGTAGGGCACCAAAGCTACCATAATTTCTAAGACGCCTGGAGCAAGTGATATAACCTTCCTTAGAGAAGGTGGTTTGAGTTATTGAAAGGTTATGACATAAGTGTGCTATACCACCCGAGCAAAGCAAATGGGTGGGAGGATGCCTTAGGCGTGATGTTCATGGGGAACGTTGCTCATGTTGAAGAGGGCTTAAAAGAGTCGGCAAAGGATATTCGTAGGTTAGCTTGCTAGAAGTGCAAACTTGGTAGATTCAAATTGAGGGCGAGTAGTACTCGCAGAGTGAGTTAGGAATCTTTGCTAGTTGTTGAGGTTAAGTCATATCGTGATGAAGATCTCATACTGCTCAAGTTAAAGAAGGAGTGTTAAGGAAGGAGGTGGAGGCCTTCCCCAAAGTGGGGAGATGGTGTACTTCGTCACTGTGCAGTAGACAATGTGTTCTAGACATAGACAACTTGGAGGCGAAGAAACTCGGCGTAAGCACACAAACCCGTATATTCTATCCACCCAAGTGTCACTAAGTTGTACCATGACCTACGGAAAATCCATCGTGGAACGTTATGAAGAGGGATATTGCAAAATTTATGGCTATGTCTAACCGCAAGCAAGTTAAAGTTGAACATCGAGACCTCGGGGGTTAGGGACCGAGGATATCAACATACCCACATGAAAGTGGGAAGAAGTGAATATGGACTTCATTACAAAAGTCTACCGCACTCGCCGGTAGCATGATTCTATTTGGGTGATAGTAGACCTGATGTCTAAGTTAGCATATTTTCTCCTAGTTAAAACTATATACCTGTGTGAGGATTATTCTAGGCTATACATATATAGGAGTTAGTCAAAATACATGGGGTTCCCGTGTCCATCATTTTAGATAAGTACCTAGTTCAATTCTCGCATTTAGAAGTCATTCTCGTGAAAGGACTGTACTCAGTCAAGCTCAAGATGTACTCCACCCTCAAACAAAATGGACAAGATGAGTGGACCTGGCTCAAACCAAATATGCCGAGAGCTTGATCTACTTCAAGGGCAGTTGGGATGATCACCTACCCTCACTCCAGTTTGCATACACAATGTGCCACCACCCAAGATCTCTACTTACCCCATTCGAGTACTGTATGGCAAGAGGTGTAGGTCTCCTATGGGGTGGATTGGAAGTTGGAGAAGCTACTTCTTTGATAGGATCGTATCTACCACGAGGCTATGCGTAAAGTGCAACTCATTAGGGAAAAGCTTGAAAATGCTTTTAGAGTCTCCAAATCATATGTAGATATGAGGAGAAGAGAACTAGAATTTTTGTGGATGATTGGGTTTATCCTAAAATTTCACCTATGAAAGGTGATAAGATTTGAAAAGTTAGGGAAACTAAATTGAGGTATGTAGAATCTTGCCAGGATTCTAAGGCAAATTGGCAATATAGCCTATGAGTTAGAATTACCTTTAGAGTTAGCATCCGTGCACCCGCCTTCTATGTGTCACCGTTGAAGAAGTGCACGTTGATCTCGATCTAGTTGTGACACTAGACAGTTGTGGGAGAAGGATAGTCTCTTATAAAGAAGTCCCTATTCAGATCCTGGGATCTGGTCGTGTTCGTAAGTTGAGAAACAAGAAGGTCGCTAGTAAAAGTCCCTGAAAGAACTAGCTAGCCGAGGGGCCACATGGGAAGCGCTGCATAGACATGATGGTTAAGTATCCCCATTTTTTCCCCTGGGCCCGGGCCAAGATCGTGCTTAAATTCCTTGGTCAATACTACATTCAAATTGCCTCTAATCATCTCTATTCATGTTTCCAATATGCATCCTAACTTGCATCAACTCAGCTAGTATGACTAAATCCGCCCGTAGTCACTACTCCTTCATAAATCGCTTTATAAACTTTAGTTCGTGAATTTCATCTCTTTTCCCTATTTTCCAAAATAGTTTTAGCCTTCAAGGATGAATGATCCCAAAAGGGGGGATATTGTAACACCCTAAACTTTCTTAGACCAAACTCGTACATTGCATAAAACCAAAAGAACCAGAAAATTTTTATCTTAGAACAATCGAGACAACAAGTCATTGTCAAAAAGTAACGATGGCTGCTTGAGAAGCTGTCGCCCGCTCGCCTGCCTTTTGAGAACTAATGAGACATGGAATGACCCACTATGAGGAGTAATCAGTCGTCCTATCACTCATTGCATCCCTAACTTGGAAATTTGTTAGACCTTCCTAGGGACCCATGAGTCAGACGACGAGTCATCGTCTCGATGTAACGACTTGTGGGATGACTCATTAGTTGGAGCCCAGCAGATTGAAAATCCTCTAGTGACAAGAAGCAACAATGACCTATTGTATCACACGACGAGTCGTTGTGTCCACCCATGGTGACAAGACCGTAAATCCTTCAAAATTCCGTATAAGGACGAGAGATAACAACAACCCGTTGGTTCGACCAACGAGTAGTGGTGTCATCCGATAGAAGGGTTCTAAAGGTTTTTGTTTCTAGCTACTTCAAAGGGGCTGCATGAACCAATGACCCGCTGGTTCATCGAACAAGTCACCGTCTCTCGTGCCAATTTCTAGTGAGCCCAAATTTTCAAAAAAAAAGCTCCGTGACCAACGACCGTCCCAATGAATCATCATGTCAACCAACGACTGCTAGAAGTGACCTGCTGGTCTGGTCAGCGCTTTTAGACTTTTATCTCTGGGGTATTTTGCACTTCCAACTATTTTAATCCCTAATCTATGTCTTTTTGGGAACGCTAAGAGGATTAAAGGGGTGATCGACTTAATCCCTCCCATTTCTCTCAACTTACAATTTTCGTAATGTAGAAATTCCATATACCAAGTAAAGCCAAGCTAGGGCTTCCAAAGGTTCTCTTAATTTATCCGCATTTCTTCTTAAGGATTCTACTCTAGGTATGTGGAATTCAACAAGGAATTGCCTTCCCTTGTGCCCCAAAATCCTTCCAAACTTTTCGCTTGAGCCCTAAAGATTTGAGTTAGGTTAATTTTTTTAGATTCCGATTAATTCTTGTGGATTGTTGTTCATAAGAATTCTTGTTATGTTTCCATTACTGAAGATCACATTGTTATTATTCTTCATGAAATTGTTTTAGCCCTAATTTTATGGATGCAAAAGAAACTTGGCTCCTGCATAGGTTATTGTGGATCAGCTTATTTCTTGACTCTCATTTCCCGAATTTCCATGTTATTACAATCATGAGTTCACTACGTTTGCATGTTAGTACAAATACGAAACTAGAATTTCTATATCTTTTAGTATGTTAGTTGATCAGTTTCTGATTAACAGTCGATCCTAAGGAGTTCATCAATAATACCTTCTAGTTTCGCCATCAGCTAGTTCTCTAGACTACAACACTTCCGCATATGAGCCTGGCTATCTTAGATCACCGCTTGGGTTATCCAACTTACGTACCTCAAGTTACTTCCAAATAAGTATTCCCGACATACCCAGACCCTGCTTCAGCCTCGCTAGTAATCCAGCTTAGGACTATCCAAAGGAGAGACAAGACAAAGCGTACTAAAGTACTGGGCCACACCCAAAGTTCCTATACACATTGCCACCGTAGGTTATTGGCTCAACCAGGCCCCGTACTTGTGATCACCTAGTTTCACCACTATACCTTGGCAAGGTATAGTGGCTTTCTTCGATGGTGTGTGTATACATTGGACTCCACATTTAAATCATGTGGTTATATGTCGTTATAGCCCTCCCACTTGTTAGCATGTCAGCCTGGCTTAATCCAATTTTAGTTTAAATTTCACTTAGTCACTCGCCTTGAGGACATGTTTAAGACTCCGGTTTGCCGTGTCTGCTGATGGTATCACAATTATAGCTCGCCTACTATCACACTGCATCGCTGGTCATTTCCATGTTATTTCAATCTCGCTGTTTATTTTCCATGCTTATTGCATATCCTACTTCATCAAGACATTCAAAATAATAACGCATACTTTCTTTGATGTATCGTCTTATGATACAGGCACAAGTTCCCAATCTCAACATCGTCAGTAATTCCTCTCGACGATTCCAAGAATAAATTCTATTAGTGAGTCCTCATCATCCGAGGGATGATGTTTTCTCTGCTCGCTAGTTCAAGACTTAGTCGATTTTTTAGAGTTAGTCGCTGGTCATTCCCGCACTCAACAATTAGTAGTTGGCTGTACGATGTTCGCATTCAAGAAGTTATGTTGTTCTTCAACAATATTAGTTACATAATGATTTTTGCACAAACCTTCCACTTATGTTTACTTAGTTTATCAAGGTATGTTAAACCATGGGTTAGCTTGGAGTTACTTGTGGTACTGGGCATCGTGTCTCATCCAGTGGTGTAGACTCCTGGTCGTGACATAGGTCTAATAATGCGAAAATCAATATGGAAGACTCATAACATACCACAACTACATCGAGTGAGCACTTACTCGATGGGATGAAAGTGCATAGAACATATTCCGCGTTATCCGCCAAACAAAGAAGAGGTGCCCCACCGAGATGGGCGAGTTACTAGGGTCAGTCGAAGTGATGGCCGGGGCACAAACTCTATCGTCACCTATCTTGCTAAAAGACAATACCTACGCATCTCCCCGGGGCTTCCCATACCGGGCTAAACATCCTGAGCCAAGCAAGAACTCTTCGAGTGGTTCTTACCACATTTCGTGTTGAGAAAGTGCGCTCCTCGTCATGTTCCTTCGACCCTAGAGCCCGGCGCTCGCCCTCTCGGTCACCTTGAGGTCTAATGGAACACTGGGATCGATGATGGAGCTCTGACCGACGAAACCGTGTGGACTCGAGCGCCACATCCACCACCGCATTGCCGCTAAGAATACCTATAGCTTCGTCCTAGCCCTCTCGGCCTCTCTCCCTTTCCTTCATATGTCTCCGCTCTATCTTTTGGGCATATATCATCACTGAGATATCTATAACACTAATTAGCATAGTGGTCATGCACTCCTTATCTAATGAATCTATAACCCCATTCATGAACTTGCTCATACAAGCCTCTTGGATCGTAACTCACGCATACTTTGATAGCCGGGTAAACTTAAGGGCATAATCCTGGATAGTCATGTTATTCTACTTCTCGTGCTGACAACCGCTACTTTGCTTCCCTCAACTCTTAAGGAAAGAATACGTCCAAGAAGGTCGTAACAAACTTATCCCAACCAACGAGGATCGCACCAACTCCTTGCTATCCTCTACTATCGAAAACCATATGTTAGCAATCCCTTTTAGTTAATAGGAGGCTAAGTCTACGCTTTTCTCTCCTAAAACACCCATAACTTAGGTACTCTTCTTATCACAACTCAAATTTACAATCTTAGTCGTAACATGGGACCTAGAACCATGGATGACCCTAAGTCGACTCCATGACATAATCGTAGAATGATACTAACAAGATAATGTTCTAACAAAATCATAACCGAGCATAAGCTAGTCGAAAAGTCTAATCAACACCATAAAACATAGTCTATTATAAATACAAAATCAAAGCTAAATCTTTCTATACATGTTCCGAAAGCTTCTACTAAACCTGGGTGAGACGTTGACCCATCTCCCAAGCTAACTCCTAAAGTCTTAAACTGAAATAAAAACTAAAATAGAAAGATCATTAATCTGTCCTCAGATGAGGACTCACCACCGATGTACTGAAAGTGGAATAAGAGCGTGTCTAACTGCGAGGCCGAATCAGAAACCTCGGATCTATATCATAAAATGATATAATACAATAATGTGGTCAGCATTTCTGGAATGGACTCGGAAAGTATATGGGAAACGTAACAAAATCGAAACATGCAACTATATTGAGAAAGTAAACTGAAGTTCATAATCGAATGCATATCCGAATCAATTACCCTATCTAAAATGTATATATATTGAGGAGATGTGCTTATTTGGAAACATTTAAATAAAATACAAGTACGTCGATGCATAAGGGTCATGTACATGCACCGTGAACTAAAACTATAACCGATATCATACACGCATCACTAATCACACAACCGAGACCGAACTCTACTAATACTGATCAACCGAAGTCCGAGACTATACCGAATTGAGCTAAAAACTAAAGTCGTAAACTAAGGGAAACATTCTCTCTACTTTGAGAATCCTTAATCGAACTAAGGGAAACATTCTCTACGATTTAGAATCCCGACTTAGCTAAGGGAAACATTCTCTACTATTAAGAATCCCCGATTGAGCTAAGGGAAACATTCTATACTTTGCATTTGAGAATCGACTAGCGTGACACGAGGCTCCGAGACCTCGTGTATACTGGGACCCCGCCTAATAAGTGCTAGGACCCACCGTCAACCGAACTTAAAGGACATGCCGCCGATGCACTAATCTACCGTTCTAAAGCCGGTCAGAACTACTTTAACTATCAAAGGTCCCTAGACTTAGAGGACCACAATTGTACTAACATGGAGACACAAGGTCGACATCATTCGTCAAGTCTAGGCTACTTCAAATCTGCACCGTAGACTCCGAGTGTTCAACTAATCTTAACATATCGAATTAATTAAAGTATGATTAGGCTACTTTCTACTATCAAGAGGCCTAAAAAGTCTCGAAGTGACCATGATCATGCTTTGTCATCGAAATTCATAACACCATAGCCCAAAATGTAGTATAAATCATGTGCTTTATATTTCACAAAAACCCATAGGTTCTAATCATGCTTTAACATATATACCAAAATCATGCGTTCTAGATTTATGAAAACTCAAATGTTAAAATCATGCTCTAGACATATTTATCGAGTTCATGGCAAAGCATGTAACTAATTAATGAGGCCATATTCTGAAGTTAGTGCTAATTCATGGTAAAATTCTAAAAGATCATGTTACTATCATATCATGTAGATAAATTATGAGTTTGGGAGCCTTTTCATAAACATATGTAGCTACATATCATAATAGTCTTGAACCCGTAGGCGACATGTGAGAATTCATGTATAGATTGAAACCTTAAGGCATGCTTTTCTAAAAATCAAGGAATTAGGTTTTAACATAAAATTTTGGATACAAGGATGAAAGGGAAACTTTGTTGATGTCCACACACCGAGAGAAAACTCCCTTAATGGTCTCTGCTTGCATCACCTTGTAAAGAAACCCTAGGTCTAGAATCTTGAGGAGAGAAGGGGAGAAAATGAACTTATGGTGTTTTTGAGTTGAATGAGGGAATAGAATAGGAAAAGCCCCTTAAATTTAACCCATATGATACGCAAAATGACCTCACTTAGGGATTATAAACATAGGATTTTACTAAAATACCCCTAGGATTTTGATCCAAAACTGTCCGTCTTCCAGTGACCACGACCCACACGAAGTCGTTGGTCCATCCTACGACTTGTGGTGATCATCCGTTACTTCTGGGCAAACTTACAGCTTCCGGGCTTCCTTGACCATCCATTGGATAGGACGAGTAATTACAAGTTACGATGACTCATTACTTCACTCGTCGTCACCACTTCTTCACCCGAACAATTTCTATAATCCTTCCAATGAGTCCTCACCATTTAGTCGCCACTCATCACAATGAGTCATTACATCCTTCTATTGTCGACCCATACTTTGAACCCTTCCTAACTCACTTTAATGACTCATCAGATTATCCGTTACTTGATGTAATGAGTCAAAAGCATTTGATGTAATGAGTCTTTACTTGACTTGTTGATTTTGGCAAGTTCGGGACCGCCGACTTACAACGGCTACATCAAATGGGTCATTGTTCCTCACAATGACTCGCTAGTTTCCTATCATGGCTACTAAAGTCCTATTGCACGCTTGAAATCCCTTTCAATGGCTCCGACCTAACGAGCCATTAGAGCAACCAACGACCTGCTATACGAGTCAGCTTCTAAGGCATTTTTGTTGGTTTCCATCAACTTCATCTAACCTGGGGTCCGATCCGGGAACTCCCGTGTTACACTTTTGACCTCCTCAATAAAATCCTAAGGGGTCCTCATCCACTTTGACCCATAAAACTATGGTGGGTTCATCCTCATGAAGTCTCGCACCCTAGACACCACCTCATTTCTATTTTGGATCACATGGGCCACAACCTCCCAGTTGATTTACACTACCTGACTATGCTAGCATCCTCAAGCAACCCCGAAGTAAGAATGAGTAACCTACTTCGGCAAGGGATCACCGAGTTGGTTGATTTTCGCCCATTGCCATTCTCATACCCATTGTTGTCGCATTTCTTATTCCATTGACTCTACAAAGGATGCATATTTTTGCAAACGCATATCGCATGAGTTAGATGGTTAGAGAGAGATGAACTTTGTCGCACGACATTGATCATGAAAGAAGGGAAATTTCCTAAAATGTCTCACATCCTCTTCCCCATAAGTGTAGAGCACTTCACACCCATGGAAAAGATTCTACTTATCATGGCTTTCAGACACTCGACACCCTAACCCTAATGCTCCGATACCAAATTTGTCACAACTCGAGCATGGACCCTGCATCGAGACACGTGTCCTAAAACCACGAATGGCTCTAAGGTATCTCATTTTACATACATAGCATGAAAGAGAGTATAATTAAAGAGAAAATAAACATGAACACAACATAAGCGTAAGTGTACATATCATAAAACATAAGTGTAGACAACGAGTCAATAACGCTGAACCATCAATAGCTGTCCGAAAGCCTCTAATCATAAGATGAGCTAATGGGACCACATCCCCAACTAGCTCGATAAATTTGAAACTAAAAGACATAATAGAAGAGACATGAACCAATCCAACGTCCTAAATCATGAGGAGTCACAAACTGGGATGCTACTGACTAAGTGGGAGCAAGCTAATGTAAAGACTCGAGACTTATCACCCGAACTCTATATAATGAGATGATATACATAGAAGCTATGTAGCCACGTTTGAATGTACTCTATATGTAGAGAAAATAAAATACGCTAATAAAACGATAGTCCTAAATCAACAAGTATAAAACAAGATAGAACATGAGAATAAGGGCGACATGCTAAAAACCAAATTCATTAAGTAATCATAATAATGAGATATTCACTGGCAACCGCAACATAATGACCCAAGGTTTGAAAATAGAAATCATATAATGTATCATTCATGAAATAATAAGTGAAAGCTTATAAACTAATCAATGGGTAAAATATGCTATGAAATATAGTATCATAAGTCATGAACATGAGTAACTTAAAAATGAGGAACAATGGGAGGCTTCGTCATAATTGACACCATCATGATAGAGATTAAATAATGCCCCAACCTGCCTCGCTCAAGTTGGCAGACCCAACATATGCCTTGCAAACTTCAGCAAAAATGATAAGGCATGATATCATTTGTTAGCCCTTAAGGTCTTGGGGAACACTTCTAGCAAGGCACCGTGCATGAATATATACCAGGCACATAGTTGCAAGGCTCGAGGTTTACTTGCACCCTTAGCCTACTCAATGCTCAACAATTACTCCCAAAGATATATGCACATGACTCATAATCATCATTATGAGAACATACTTGATCTCTTTCCCGGCTTGTCTAATTCATGAAATCATAATCATACTTGAAATACATGAAATAGTCATGAGAATCATGCCACTAAGATGTCCATGATAAATAGCTTGAGTGTCATGAAAATCATACATGCTTGAATAGATAAAGCCATAATTAAAATCATAGGCCTGTAAGCTTGAATTTAATAAAATCATGCATAATTAGGCAAAATCACCATAACTTGAAGGTATAGATCCATGGAGATTCTACTAAAAATAAAGAAATCATAAACATAACTCATGAATTAAATCATAATGAACTTGAATTCATAAGAGAGTTCATAAGACCAGGCCCAACCCTAGAATATCAATGAATCATGCTTCGAGACTCTGAAATCATAAAAATAAGGTGAAATCGTACGAGGGTGGAAGATTTCACCTATGCATAACCCTACATATATGGACTTGATGAACCTCAGCTTGACTTAAGACCCAAGATCAAATTGAATCAATTTGATGAAGAACCGTAATCTTGGCTTGAGAGGATTTAATCTTTCAATAGGGTGTTAGAAGTAGAATGAGGATTTAGGCTAAATAAAACCCCTTAAATACACCCTCAAGAAAACCCCAAAATCACCTCACTCAGGAGTTAGAAGATAGGAAGTTACAAAAATACCCTGAGAAATCGCACTTAAAATATTGTCCGCTGACTATGACTCACTCCACGCAGTCGTTGCTGCTCACCACAACTGGTGGTATCCATCCGTCACCACGCCCAAAATTCACTTTTTGTCTTTCTACCATGGGTACTCACCACGACTCATTATTTCCTATAGTGAGTCAAAGTACTGCCTCCTATGGTTAGGGAACTCATCTTACAACCTTTTTTTTGAACTTCATCCTATGACTCCTCATCACGACTCCATTATAGATCTCGTGAGTCGTCACTTGACTCATTAGTTCTCGAATGACTTAACACCTTCTCGGACTCGCCGCTCATGACGACTCATATGACGAGCTGTTGCTAGATACAACGACTCAATGATGGGTCATAATATCCGGGGTTCGTAAGATCCACTACCGTCACCACAAGTCGTAGCATGACTCATGGTACCAAATAATGAATCATATCATGACTCATCTTCGAGGCACAGCTGCATTTTTTTGCTAGTTTCTTCTCCAAGTCTCTTGGGTTTGATCTTAGGGGATTTTTTGGTACACATTTTCCTTGGTCCTCCAAAATTATATTGATTTGATTACAGCTTAATAACCATCAAGGAAGCAATAGTAAGTCGATCTACCAACCTATCAAACATTTGACCAATAAAAGTGCATGGAAATGATCTTGCAAGTAGCCATGTTGATTTTTCGATAATCACTGCTTGGGCGTATTTACGCACTATTGGACCATATTTTGACCATACTTAGCTATGTTTTGAGAACAAATAATGTGGGATTACTTTGGTTTTGTATGATATTTGGTGAAAAAGAGCTAATACACATAATTAGATGTTTGTAGGATGAAAAGTGACAGGTTTTGACTCATTTGGGAGTTAAATAAACAAGTGTTACAAGAAGGGAAGGTTGGCATCGTGGTAGCACCCTCCACCGCACCAATCTACATGATGCAGGACATGAAACATAGTAAGCCACGTGATGCTGACCAATATCACCACAAGGACAGAGATGCTGACCCCTCTTGTCCGACTCAATGCCCGCAAAGTCGAATCCTAGTCCAAGCAGAAAGAGATGCATTTGTTCTACTACAATAAATATTAACGCATTCCTTTTTAGAACTTTCTTTTATTATCCATGCATTGACTTATTGATAAAAATATAGGTTGCACATTATTGTAAGTGTGAAAATACTATTCCACAATTGCTAAGAGAAACATCAAGTTCTTGTGATTCTATTTAACTTTCAAGATTTGTCAAACTATTTCATATTATTGTAAGTAATCATCATGACTTCTTATAAATATTATGTTATTGTTTCTTCAAACATGAGTGGCTAATTTCTTAGTTAGGGCTGTGGGAACCATGATGGATTAGCGAAAAAAGTAAAATAAAATAGTGATTCTTGAATGGATTTTATTCTCTTTGTTTAAATTAGTTTTAGAAGCTATAAATGTTGAAACGCATGTATCATTAACTTTCGACCGAAGAATGTTGAAGTTAGGAAAACAAAATAAAAATAGAAATTTGAGGTTACCAACCCTTATCTAATTGACTTGAGCTCTAACTAAGGATAGTAAGTCCAAGAGTTATGACGAGGGAAAAACATGAACACCTAATGTTCGAGAGTATTTAGAGTGAAATTCATCTATGTAGGCCGAGATATGTTAAATAAACTCACCGTTAGTCTTAAAACTATATTCACTAGATAAGATTAATAATAAAATAAGCCTATTACATTATAAAAATCATAGGGAACATAGTCCTAGTTTTCTTCTCATAAATTTGAGATAAACAAACTCTATTTAAAATACTTTTTCTTTATTTTCAACCCCCCTTCAAAATACCGTTTACGATTGATTTAAAAGAACAAGTGTTGCTAAATGAAGGGAGTTGGCATTGTGTAGCAAATCTACCTCACGGGGTACGCAACGTGTAGGGCAGGCAATGCAATAGAGGCATGATACAAGCTAATACCATACAATAAAGTCATTACCCACACTTTAATTCCTGCTTGTCCGACTAAAGGCCTGCAAAGTCAAATCCTAGTCCAAGTAAGAAGAGGTACAAACTAATAAAATAAGTCTACTACGTTATAAAATTTTAGGGAACACATTCGTAGTTTCTCCTCACAAATTTGATACAAACAAACTTTTAGTTTAAAATACTTTTTCTTTTATTGCAACCTTGATGTGTCATGATTTTATGGAACATTCGACGCTTAAAACATAGAAAAGATGCTAAAACTTGGGTGTGTTTATATAGATATGAGGTTCTTTTACTTATTTGCAAGAAAATCAAGTGCGGGAGTTGAAGTGCGTAAAAAGTGCAATAGTGCATAAAGCAGTGTTATAATGGGTCACAAGATTTTGTCATACCATCCGGGTAATGAGCCGTAGCTAAGGTTCGTAGCAAAGATTCGAAAATGCATAAGTGCGTAACTTCACGATATGACTCGGAGACCACGAGCCGTAGAAAACCGTACAAATCGTACCAATGACTCGTGGTGAGAAGCAAAGAAATAGCCATATGATATCTTCAAGGCATGAGGGGAATGCATGACTCATACCAAGAGGGGGTATGAAGCATAATATAGGTCTGTAGGATGATCATTGTGAGGTGTTGCATTTAGAAGTCTAGATCATGATCAAGTTACGACGACTCCATAATGACATATAACGAGTCATACCTAACACTCATACCTAAGAACACAAAAGCTTCCAAGCATATCATGATTGCAAGATGACTCCAGCAAAGAAAGCTACGACTCATAGGCCATCCCAGCCACTGCATCCATACTAATTTAGGAAAGGATTTGATTGATTTTGTAAATAATTTTCTTTATTTTTTATATCTAAAAATCTGATATTTTACATTATTGAGTTTTGGGAGATTCCTAAATACCTAATTTGGAGATAGAACTACATGAAAGAAGAAAAAGTTTTCTCATTGTGTGCTTGATCTCCAAGGATTATTTTTGCAATTGATCATTGGGTTTTTATTCTTCAACATTGTAAGTCTTTACTCATGAATTCTTATATGTTTTCTATAGTCGTTTGCAATTATAAGTAGTTAAACACCCACAACTAGGTTGTGGAAATTATTGTGAAATAACTAATTAGTGTTACATTGTGATTTTAAATCAAAATGAACGCTTGCATTGTTCTTCCCTTCATACTAATTGTTTCTTAATGGTGCATAATGTTTGGAATATCCCGTATTCTATACTTTCGAGTCTAGAGAAGTAGGAGATTAGGGAAAGGAAAAGACAACAAAAACATGGGGTTGCTATCAATTTTCATTTAATAACTTGAGCCGCAGTCAGAAAGTAATTTGGAATCACTTATAAAGGTTATTTTAACATAAGACTCAATCCAAAGGATTATATAATCATCTTATAGTGGCGAATCAGCCATTTGGGTGAATGTATTTTATCGATTCTATAGGCTAAGTATTGGAATAGATCACAAGTGTAATAATCCAATTTATTTATTGAATCCATGGGGAACACTTCTTTAGTTAATTGCCAAGCTTTGACAACAACACCATTTCACAATATTCTCGCTTACTTATTTCTATTAAAACCCTCCCTTTAGGAAATAATTGAACAAAAATCATATGTAATAGCATTAGTCAAAATCTTGACCACATTCCTCGTGGGATCAACCCTCAACCTTGATTGGGTCTTCTTATTTACAACGACCGCATTATACATCTTCCGAGGTGTAATTTGAGCGTTATCAAAAATGTGTTGTTGTCAGTAATGGCTTAGGATTAGATTAATTACTTTTATTTAACTTTAGTCTTTATTTCATTTACATTTTCTTTGTCTTTGTTTCCTTATTGTGTTACCACTTGGCGAAGCCAAGTACTCAGAGTAGTGGAAACCCTCTATCCTACTTGATCAAGAACTTGAACGAACACTAAGAAAGATGGTGGTTGAAACGAGACCCCTAAGTAGGTGGATGCCAGAGTATCCAAAGAAGCTCGACAAGCTAATGAAGCCTATCATGCGGAGTTAGCTCATCGTGCTACTCTTTAGGAGGTCAATGAGGCCTAGAAGGAAGTTTCTCGAGAATGCTGGTTGAAACAAAAGCAATAGAGGGCATGAACCATATCAGCCGCAAACATGCTCCTCACTTTGATGATGACGCGGATATGGATATTGATGAAGCCGGGTCAACCTAAGATATTTGATGAGTTGGTAATTCACCTACTCATTATCCTTAAAACCTAAATTTTTGCTTAGTGTTTGAGTTGTTTATGGGATTTTACGCTCCTTTTTTGTTTTTGTTGCAGATGTATAATGTGAAGAAAAGAGCAAGAATGGAGCAAAAAAGAAGGAAGGGATGAAATTGCCCACCAACGAAGACCTAAGTGAAATTCCGGCCAAACACGACCACCACTCGCTCTGGGAAACAAGCCATCGGTGAAATGCAGTTGCCGATGGCGACTCACCGGTCCAATCACCGAATGACACCAGCTTGCCGGATTGAAGAGAAAAGAACTGGTTCACTACGGAGATAGAAATGTTGAAGGAACTACCGACATTTAAATTTATCAAAGGCTCAAGTAGTGTAATCAATAAACATTTGACAGGTGGGGACCGCAACTGGTTTGCATCGCCGGGCTAGAACGCCGATCGGGAAAAATTGTCCAAGACGGAAAGGAGAGAGAAGATACCCTATTTTCTATGATATATATTCTATAAAAAGTAATCGTGTACAGAAAGTGATTTTCAATTCCTAGCTTTTCCAACATTTCCTTGTTAGAGAAGAGGAGAATTTGATTGGTAGAATTTGAAAAGAACTATTCTCTTTTTCTTCTTCTTCTTCTTGATAGCAAGGTACTGCCATTGTTGAAGACTACTTGTTGAACTTTATTTTGCTACTCTTTTTATTAAATTCATTGAGTTTATTGTTAAATGTACTTTTGAATTTCTTAATTATGAGTGGCTAAATCTTAACTAGAGGTGTGTGATGATGAATGCTTAATTAGAATGGATATTTCTAGAGTTATCTCAATATTATTTAACTAAATGTAAATCTGTTAGATTCTCTTCAATCAAAAATTGAAGATCCATTGATTATGATGTCGGTCTAATTGTTCTTACTTGATTGATTCTTGTAAAAGAATCATTAAGTATTGGGAGAGAATTTAATGGTGGGTATGGATGAGAGATTGTGAAATTGTGCTACGAATAGTCAAAATTACATTCTCACTCCTAATTACTAGCTAATAGCTAGAAATTAGTGCAGCTATTAATCCAAATCTGATCGGGTTGAGCTAATGATTTCTAGAGGTTTGATAAAACTCTAGCAAGAGGTATTTATAAGGATGAAAAGCATTAAATATCATTTTCCTGTGATTATTTACACTAATTGAACTTATGAGATGACCTAGAATGACCCTATCTAGTTAGCATATCATCTACACCACATCTCTAGTCTTTCACATTCTTTTCAACAACCATGGCAATTTTATTACCGTAGTTAACCAAATTAGCAATTATACTCTATTATAATTTTCAATCTCTCCCAACTTGTTTATTTCTATGTTATCTCTAAGTGGTGCAAGATAAATTCAGCTTTTGAATCGACACTCAGAATTATCACTCAGTAGTCCTTGTGGGATTCGACTCTGACATCCATCAGGTTATTTGTTTTGGTACAACAACTGTTTATACTCTTTGTATGAGGAGTATATTTTGGACGTTATCAAAAATCACGCCGTTGTCGGGGACTAGCGCTTGATATTCTTGTGTTGATTGTGGATTTTAAATAGTTTTGCATCAAAGTTACTTGACGTGATTTTACTGTACTTGTTAGAATATCACAACCATATGAGTCATCATTCCCAAGCAGGGGATAGCTCAGTGGAAGGTAACATGGAGCATGAGGAAGATAATTCGGTGATGCCGGAGATTGCTGGAGCCATTCGCCTACCACCCACAGTAGGGAATGTCGTATTTTATGTCACAAGCACCATGTTGCATTTGTTGCAAAGGAAGGGACTCTTTGGAGGTAAACCAAGTGAGGACGCAAATCGTCATTTGAGAAATTTCTTGAAGATATGCCAGGCCTTCAATATCACTAACATAAGTCAAGAGTCTATCAGACTAAGGCTTTTCCAATTTTGTTTGACGGGAGAGGCAACGATGTGGTTGGAAGAATTGCCTCCTGGTTGTATTACATCTTGACAAGAATTAACTGAAGCCTTTTTTGATCGTTTCTTCCCCCCATCAAAAATGTTATAGCTGAGGGATGACATCACAAATTTCAGGCAAGATCCTGGAGAGCCTTTGCATGAGGCATGGATACGCTTCAAAAAGAAGATTGCTCTTTGTCCCAATCATGGCCTTCCTGATAGAGTGCTTCTCCAAAGCTTTTACCGAGCCCTTGACTCCATCAACAAATCCGTTGCCAACAATTTAGCTGGAGGTTTCTAATCTTTCCCAAACGGTGAGCTCTCATTCATCCTCCATTATGTATTTGGAAGCTCAAATGAATCACTTGTCCGTTCAACTGAACCCCCGAATGAAGGGAACGCTCCCAAATGACACAATGACGAATCCGAAGAAACATAGTCAATGCATGGCTATTTTCACTAGGAGTGTAAAGTGGTTGAAGACACAAGAGTGAAGCCCAAGGAGGCTAAGGCTCCCAAATCAAATGAGGAAAATGAAATGGACAAGATGCCAAAGACACCAAGGACTGGCGAAAAGAGTGCAGAGGAAGGTGAGGGGAAGGATGATGAAAATCCCCCACATGTTGATGAAGATGAGCTGGGCATGAAGGCCCCAAATGATTACAAGGTTGAAGTAATAGCTTCACCCCCTTATCCACAATGATTGGCCAAGAAAAAGAAGGACGATTAGTTTAGCAAATTCATTGGCATATTTAGCAAATTTTCTATTAATATACCATTGGTGGATTCCCTTCTCCAAATTCCAGGATATGCTAAATTCATGAAGGAGTTGCTGAAAAAAAAGAAGGTAGTTGATGTAGGTCGCGGGGAGACGACACACCATTGTAGTGCGATGATGATGAGCAATCTCGCCACCAAGAGGGAAGACCCCTGGAGCCTTCACAATCCCTTGTACAATTGGGATATGTATGTTTAAGAAAGCTCTATATGATCTTGGTGCCAGCATAAATCTAATTCCCTTGATTATTTTCAAGAAGTTGGGACTTGGATGCACGAAGCCTACGCCTATGAGGTTGCTCATGGAGGATTGTTCCATTAAAAAACCTGTGGGGGTATTAGAAGATGTGCCAGTGAGGGTGGATAAATTCATCCTACTAGCTGATTTTGTAGTCCTCGATTGTGAAAGAGATGTGGAGGTATCCATTATTTTGGGGAGACCATTGCTTGCTAAGAGGAGAGATGTAGTTGATGTGGAGCTAGGGGAGCTCAAGTTCAGAGTTGGATGTGAAGAAGTCACCTTCAAGGTGTGTCCTTCAGCTGAAACTCCCGCTGAATGCAAGGTGATCGAGGTGCAGAAAGAGGATGAGGATAGTGGAATTGAGATGGAGGTGACGGAGTCGGTGGATGATCCATTGAAGAAGAATTGTTAAACGAGAGCTACATCGTGTTGCGATGTTAACTAAGGCACTTCTTGGGAGACAACTCAAGTGTTTCATTTGATTTATTTTATGTCTTTGTTGTTTTTGTTTTTGTAGGATTAATGAAGTGAGGAGCAAAGAGGGAAAGACCACAACAATGCGGAAACCGCGCTGGACCAATGAATCACCGATCAGTAAGCGCAAACCGCCGCCTCATGTCATGAGAAGACAGAAGGCTGGGAGTTTGAGCATTTTATTGGCGGACACACCGAGCAACCACTGATGCAGAAACGTGTACCGCCAGTATATCGTCGATACAACACAAATCACCTGAAGCATTGGGGGCACAAACGACGGCTCACCAGTGGACCGCTGATCTAGTTCGTGGACATCCGGTCAATAGCCGGTGGAGACACAGTGAATTGGGAATTATTTCAAGTGTAAAAGGTAAAGTGACAGAATGATGGTTTAATTCAGCGAACCGCTGATGTAGCGCTGGTCGAGGTACGATTTTGTTTCAGAATTTAAATCAAATGTAGACCCACCTTACCCCAAATACTTGCTTGAGCCACCCTATTCTACATAATATTCCCTTTAGATCCCCCTTTTACCATTTATCCACACCCTTTTTTTCTTCCCAATACCCAACCTTTCCACTTTTCTATATTTCCATCTTTCCCACCAACACATTAACTCACAATTACTACCCCACTTCTCTTAAACCTATCACTATCTCACCTTCACCCTATAAAACCTCTCCATTCCTTCACAAAAATTCTCACTACACTCATCTACACTCATCCATACTCATATCCTCCTTCTCTACTACACAAACCTCTGCAGCTGCCATTGCTGAAAGTGGTAAGCTCCCACAACCTAGTCTTTGCAAAATTCTTTCATAAAGTGTGGTAATGTATACTTGTCTTTTTTATGTTCTCATCAATGTCACATTATTTTCATTTTTTATGTGGTTTGAACTTGCCTTTCCCCTCCCTTTTGCTGCCTTTCATTCTCATTTAATTCGTGGTTGATGCTTTATTCGTTGAAATGTTTGGGGGATAGAAGTGTATGTCTAAAATGGGTGTGGGATAGGTGTGAATTTATGTGAATTTTAATGGGGTGAAGTCTGAGTAACCAACTAGGATTGAAATTTCATGTTTTGCTCGATGATAGATTGGGTGACACCATTCTTAAGGGTAAAACGCTATTTGAGTATTTTTTTCATGTGTAGAGTGGATGATTCACTGAAATGTGTATGGGTGTATATGAATGGGTGTCATTGAAATGTGGGGAATTGATTTGGGGATGACGATGCTGATGGAATTCCTATTCAATCTGTAGTTGGCTTCAGCCCTACTTGGATCCAGTGTTGCATCGACAATTTGTGGATCGACACTGGAGACTCTCTGCCTTGTCGCTGGTAGACTATTGGTATACTCATTCTTCTATTGCGCATCGGTGAGTCAACGACAGTTTGCGGACTCCTCCTACAATCGTTGTCATGTCGCGAATACTGCTAGTTCTTTAAATGATGGTTTTTCATCTTTTCTTTTCATTCCTTTAGAATAGCTTGAGATATTTTAGTTCAATTACAGTGTAGCTATCACCAACACCATGTTTCTAGAATTATCATGTCTTCATCTAGGAACACCAGAAAGGGCAACGTTCCCGCATCATCCACTAGCAAGGGCAAGGGCAAATCCAAGGCCTCCGCACCACCTCTGAACTCCAAAAAGGCCATTATATTCTGTGTGCCCAACATGAAGGAACACTATGTCATCTTCCAGGGCCAGTCTATCACTGTGGAGAAGCAATTTGATCTAGCAGGCTTACATGGTGATCTTCCCAACATCACCGCTCAATTCACAGATAGACAATGGCATGCTTTTGCCAATCCTCTCCCTTACTACGACCCCAGCCTGGCACCAGAGTTCTATGCTTCGTACCAAGCTAGGCAGGACAGTATGAAGCACAGAGGCAAAGTTGATGACTTCTCGTGCCTACCATCGGTTATGATAAGGGGAGTGGAAGTAAACATCACTCCAGCTTCCATTAACTACTTATTTTGGGAACATGAAAGTGACTCTTGTTCAGAGTTCATGGCTTGGGTGGCTAACATGAAGGACCTATTCTCTTGGATAGCCCCAATCACCGTTGTTGATAGTCCTCTATGGGAATCTATAGGTGGCGAAATATCTCGCTATGATTTTATGTTTGAGGCCAAGCTATGGTTGGACTTTATCTGTGGCTGCATCATTCCTTCCATGAACGAGCAAAGGGTCAGCTTGGAAACAACAATCCTCATTACATGTATCATGTCTGGAGTCCCCGTTAACTTTTCGGAGATTGTGGCTCAACAAATTAAAAGGAAGGCACGTCAGGCTAGCACTTCCATGCCATACGTTGTCCTCATTTCCCAGATGTGCATACAAGCTGGAGTGCCTTTCTTCCTAGATGAAACCTCGGCCGCTACTTTAGGAGTGATTGCAATAGACCGAGAAAGAGATGCTGAGGCACCTTCAGTGAAGAGCAAAAGACTGCAGGCTTTTGGGTTGGCTAAGGGATCACTATCCCAGGGGTCGTACTACTCACGGCATACCCTAGATTTGAACATGCCCCATCACAAAGCGTCAGGCCAAGCTTCAGGCGACGTGCCTCCTCGAGGAGTCTCTCCCCCTCCTACATCATCCCAATAAAGTGGTCTCTACAGACTTGTGGAAATGAACAACTCTCATGAGAGCCAACCCCAAAGATTGTCCAAGAGTCTCCCTACACTCATTGCTCAAACAATTAAGAAGGATCTTAAATACTTGTATGAGAGCATCACTACATTGTGCAAGAGGGTGGATGCGGTTGACGGGGTTGTCACCTCTCTCCGAACTGAGGTGCACGAATGGAAAAGTTGAACTTCAATAGAGGTTCTTGCATGAGTAACCTTGACGTTGTAATGGCTGCTCCATCCACAGTTCGAGGCCCCATTTATGATTTGTTCGAGGGCTTGGGGGATGATTTTAATGGGCTGGTGAGTCAGGTGGTGATAGTGCAGGTGATGCAGCTGATGATAATGAGGAGAAATGACCTGCTCAGGGAGTCTCTTGACCCTTTCCCTTTTGCATGCATACATTAGGGACAATGTATTTTCTTAAGTGGGGGAGGGGCGTCATTGATGTTTTCTTTTTTTAAATTGATTAGATATAGCCTTTGTCGGGCTTTTGTTTATTTTGTTTGTTGATGATTGCCCTTTTTGGGCTTGTTTATGTAATGGAAATGAATGATATGATTTAACTCTTGAATGTTGATATGTTAGTTCTTTAAAAAGGGGGTCTCTGCTTTGAATTGATAAATTTTGCACGCATGATCCAAGTTTTCTTGTTTTCTTGTTCTCCTTTGTAAATTGTAGTGTAGTAATCAAAACTCCAAGGGTTTTCTTATACCACGGTTCTTTTCCAAGGAGCATTCATTGTTTTCTTTCTCTGTTCTTTTTCGAACCGAGTTGGCATTTCCCTATGATAGATTATGAGGCGACTCTCTTAAGGAAAAATGCCATGTTGCTTTTGAGTCTTTTATGAAGCTATTTTAGAGGCACCACCAGAAAAAGAAATTTTGAAATGGAATTTTTTAAAAAATGGGGCAGGAAAATGAAAGTGATAATGAGTAGATGCTTGAATCAAGGACATAGCACTCATTGTCATACTTTGTAGATTCCTTTCTTGACTTATGAATTTGCATGTTTTGATGTCTTAGAACAATATTATATGTAGATAATGACTTTTGTGGTCTCTTGAGGAGTGATGCCTTGTGTAGTAAGGACTTTTGTGAATACCAGGCACATCTTCTTTGCTAAAACTTTCCCCAAGTGTTACTCAAGCAGAAATCATAGATGTAGTTGCACTTAGATCATGATCTTAGGCCTCATTTTGGTTATCACTTCACCCTAAATGACCTCCTTGAGCATTAATATTTGATAGCTATTGTTTGAGCCTTAGGCCCTTTCTTTGGAAACGACATTACAAGCCTAATGACCATTTTAATCCTTCTCTTTGGCACCCATCCTCCCTAATCGCTAGTGATAAAATAATGAAAAAAATGGGGCTTGAAGCCCATGAAATGGGGAGTGATAAGGAAATTAATGTGTGATGAGGAAAAAGCCTAAGGTTGGGGGTTTGCAAGAGAAAAGGAAATATGAGAACTTCAATGTGAGGTAGCACCCAAAATTGTGATGAAAGAAATGAATCATTCGGGTTGAAAGACCCTGAATCATCAAAAGAAAGAAGAATGGTAAAAAAAGGTGCTATCTCTTTCGTAAAAAAGGCTAGTTGTGGAATTGATGGGTGTTAAGAGGGTGGTTGATGTTACACAAAGGATGAAAATAATGAACAAGGAGAAATAAGGTGGAGTAATTTCAATAAGTTAGTTGAATGTTGCAAGTATGTATAAAGGCATTACGGAGGCATTAGTCACTAAAGCTAAACGTTTATCCTACCCTTAGCCCGAGCCTACATCATGACGCGCAATTCCAAAGTGATTTTAAGTGCAGTTGCTCTATATTAGTGGTGATTTACACAAAGGGAAAGCCTATGGGTCGAGTTGGGTGCATGCAGATTTCTTTTGGCAGAGTGAGTGCAATCTTACCTTTGTGAAATCCCTTGTGAGTGCATTGAGTCATGAAGAAAATAGGGAATATCTTCGGTGAGTGGCATCACCCCTTTTGATGACGCAATTGCATTAAAGTTAAATCTGTGCATAAGGCATGATAAATGCAAGCTCTAAGGCAGGTTTTGAAAGTGCAATGATTATGAATTGTGTTGCTATGTATATTTCTTGGATGAGCAATGCCCTTGTTCTGTGAAATGAAAATCCTTGTGAACCAATGTTTGTGAATGGTGGTAGTCCCTTGAAATATCTTCATTGTTCTAGTTTTTTGGGGAATTTTCTTCTTATTTTCGGTGAGATTGGTGAGCATTTTGGGTTGTCATAGACTAGGTGGTTGTTCATGATTAAACTTGTGTGGAGTGGCATGTTTTAAAATTGATAAGAATTTCATTACTTGAGGACAAGAAATGGTTCAAGATTGGGGGTTTGATGAGTTGGTAATTCACAAACTCATTAGGCTCTTCAACCTGAATTTTTGCTTATATTTTGAATTATTTATGTGGATTTTATGCCCTTTTTGCTTTTGTTGTGTGTAGATGTCTAATGTGAAGAAAAGAGCAAGAAATGGAACAAAAAGAAGGAAGCGGGATGAAATTCGTCATGCCACCGAAGAAGACCGGCAAAACGCCGGTCAAACACGGACCACCACTGCTTCTGAGAAACAAGCCACCGACGAAACGCGGTTGCCAACAGCGACTCGCCGGTCCAATCACCAAATAACACTTGAACTTTCTGGATTGAAGAGCAAAGAATAGGAAGTGCACGGATGGAGATTGGCGAAACACGGAAGGAACCGTCGATGGTTACAGGAATTTATCAAAGGCTCAGATAGTGTAACCGGTAGTTTGCGGATTGCAACCGGTGAACCGCCAATAATTCCACTGGTGCTAGAATGCTGATCAAGGGCAAAATTATCCAGCACAAAAAAAGAGAGAGAAGATACCCTATTTTCTTGGATATATATTCTAGATAAAGTACTGTGTACGGAGCAGATTTCAATTCCTAACTTTTAGAACATTCCTTTGGCAGAGAAGAGGAGAATTTGATAGGTAGAATTCGAAAAGAACTATTCTCTTTTTCTTCTTTTTCTTGATAGCAAGGTACTGCCATTGTTGAAGACTACTTGTTGAACTTGATTTTGCTACTCTTGTTATTAAATTAAATGATTTTATTGTTAAATATGCTTTTGAATTTCTTAATTATGAGTAGCTAAATCATTAACTAGAGGTGTGTGATGATGAATGCTCAATTAGAGTGGGTATTGCTAGAGACATCTCAATATTGTTTAACTAAGTGTAAATCTGTTAGATTCTCTTCAATCTAAAATTGAAGATCCATTGATTATGATGTTGGTCTAATTGTTCTTACTCGATTGTTGCTTGAAAAAGAATAATTAAGTATTGGGAGAGAATTTAATGGTGGGTATGGATGAGAGATTGTGAAATTGGGCTAGAAACAGCCAAAATTACATTTTCACTCCTACTTAGTAGCTAATAGCTAGAAATTAGTACAACTATTAATCCAAATCTGATCGGGTTGAGCTAATGGTGTTTAGAGGCTTGATAAAACTCTAGCAAGAGGTATTTACAAGGATGAAAAGAATTAAATACCCATTTTTCAAAGATTATTTACACTAATTGAATTTATGAGATGACCTAGCATGACCCTATCTTGTTAGCATATCATCTACACCACACCTTTAGTCTTTCACATTCTTGTCAACAACCTTGGTAATTTTTCTATCATAGTTAACCAAATTCGCAATTATACTTTATTACAAATTTCAATCTCCCCCAACTTGTGTTATTTCTATGTTATCTCTAAGTGGTGCAAGCTAAATTCAATATCATGGTAAACCTCAATATCATGGTATCGTCCCTAGCCCTGGAAAGGCTTTGGACGGCTCTACCCACTTGAGTGTGATAGTAGGGACCACGTAAGCTCTATCATGGTATGTCGGTTAAATTGACGAGTCTCCCATTGTTCCTCATGATTTTCATTATGCATGTCATCATTCTTGAGGTTTATACATTGATACATGTTCTAAAGCAGGTTTGACTCAATATTCAGTTTTACTTATAAATATCAAATGTTATCTTTGAGTCAATAAATTTAGTTATGATGTATGTTATGGTATGATTAGATCATGATTTCAGAAAGAATTCATAATGTTTATGATTTATATTATGCATTTTCTTTAAATGGTTTTACTTAATAAGTGATTTTACTTACCTTATATACTCGGTACATTCCACGTACTGACCGCATACTCTATGTTGTATCATTTCATGATACAGGACTCAGCTCTCAGGTTCAGCCCCACTCATAGTCCGTCTTCTGAAATAGCATCGTACACTGTTGGTGAGTCCTCATCTCCCGAGGACTAGACAATTTAGATTTCCTATATGTATTTCAGTTTTAGTTTTGTTGAGTTAGTTGGGGTCTTGTCCCATCAACTCATCATGTTTTGAGGCTTTACAGACATATGGTTGTATTCAGCTTCAAATGGTGTATTCTGATGTTATGTTTGATTTAGACTTCCGCTATGATTATCATGTTTGCTCTTCTATTTTATTAATCGAGTTAGATGTATGCTTATTCCATGGGTTGACTTAGGGTCTCTTGGGGCTTCTTGTCCTGTGTTGCAATCTAGGCCTCCGTCCGGGTTGTGAGAAACTTGGTATCAGAGCAATAGGTTTGAACTTTCCTAGGGTGTCTGTAAGCCGCATTGAGTAGAGTCATTTTTATGGGTGTGAAGCGCGCCACACTTATGATGAAGAGGCTACGGGACATTTAGGAAATGTTCCCTTCTTTCATGATCTATGTCGTGCGATGAAATGTCTCCCTATTCTTCTAATTTGTGCTATTCGGGAATGTAGAATCATGCCTCCCCAAAGAACGAATGGAAGAAGGAATTGGGAATGGTGAAGGCCATGAGGATAGCAACGGAAATAGGCACCAGCAGGCCCCACCAGTTCAGGAGCACCAGGCACAGGAGTCGGTTTCCCATGTTGAGTTTCGGGCAGCTATTTAGATGCTTGCGTAGGACTTGACCGCTCAGGTTAACCAGCAGGACGTTGAGCATGTTCCACAAAAGGGCAATGCAGTGGCGACTTGAGTCAAAGACTTCTTGAGAATGAACCCGCCAGAGTTCCTCAGTTCAAAAGTAGATGAGGACCTGCATGAGTTTATAGATGAGATTGTGAAGATCACCCAAGTCATTGGGGTGACTGGAGTTGAGTGCGCGGAGTTGGCCTTGTACCAGTTGAAAGGAGTCCCGCACATACTGTTTATCCAATGGAAGGATGGTAGGGCCGTTTTTCGGTCGTCTGGATGACTACACGCAAGTGCACGTGGTCGAACAAGTAGTAAATGGCTCAAGTAAGCCAAGTATCGATCCCACAGGGACTGGATTACGGGGCAAATC